>JAODTT010277598.1:0-13188 GCA_025400115.1 Pentamera pediparva
GGTGGGGGTGGGGGGTGTGATGGAAGTTGCATTAAAGACAAAATGCTGAATATTCTCGTAACTTCTTCGACATGACAACGTCTCATTCGGATACAGTGAGCAACGACACGTGTACCGTTTGTGCGAGAAATTAGGGTACACAGCAGCTGCTCGTGACGTTAAATTATCAAAACTTTATTATTAATATCATGAATTAGGCTGTCCACAGATCCACTTGCATTTGAGGGTATACACTCAAGTATACACTTACCCATCTCTTTGCAGGACAAATGCACCTAATTGATACGTGTGAGCTATGTGGAATTGATCCAGAGAAATCAGCGGCGGAACGGTAATATTCGGGTCAACAGAGCGGGATCGGGAGCACCCCCGCAGCAAAATGATTTGGTCCGTGATTAATATCCATTGAAAGTCGTTTATTACACAATTTAATCACTTTCGAATCACAAAACTACAAATTATATGTTTGTAAATGTATTTGAACGATTTCGAGTATTTTTTATTGGACGTTTTTTCATCTGATATAGCTATGAAAACATAAAAAGTGAGTATATCATTAGATCACGTGACTTCTCTGTTGACAATTATATCAGTAGACGATATTTTCGTGGGCAATTCTTTATTGGATAGCTGTCACAAAACCCCAAAGTTCGATTACACAAGTGGACCAATCAAAATCAATTTTATATCACTGGAAAGCTGACAGAATTTCCCTTCGAATACTACTTGCCCCATAGCAACCACTCCACGCTTTTGGAAGAGAGGGCGCTATGAGTGCTGCATTTTTGGAAAATATCGCAGGATCGGAAGAAACTCCCATTGAAAAGTGACCGCCTGGTCCGACGTGGGTAAAGATATTAAAGCCAATTTCTTCTCGCAGAGTGATCGATGAGTGTAACAACAACAACGTTCGAGGATTTCGTAGCAACTGATTCCAGAATTCACTAAATAAGTTTTTTCTCCCTGATCGAATACTTCAATTTCAGTATAGGTGATGGTTTCGAGCCGTTCATGAAGAATATGTCCCTCCGGCCACTGTTCTCTAATGACTGAGCTAAACTACGGTCACAATGCCACATGGCGGCGTCTGCAGATGATATTGGTCGCATACTCCATTCCCTGTTGGTATTTTAATTTTATATTCGTTATGGGTCGGGTTGGTTCCGAGCCGTGTATAAAGAATATGTCCTTCCGGCCGATGTTCGCTAGACGAATATTTGATCAAGGATCAAATATTTGACTAGATTTGGTTCAGAGAATTATTAGTTTCGAGCAGAAAATTGTCATATATTTGATCATATTTCTGATCGGTGCCCATTTGATTCGATTTCTGGTCAATTTGACCGGGGTGTTTCTAGAGCGTACACCATGACGGTGTCGATATCGTCAACTCTCTCCGCTGGAACGAAGATACCAAAACAGAAGCAGAAATTTCATCTTAATCCGAGGAGATTATTATGGATGTTATTATCTCTTCACACACTCAGCTAATGCGATTACACCCTCACACACAAGAACCGTGATAGCACCAAGACGTTTGCACAATGTTGGCGAAGTCATTAGTTTGCGGTTTGCAAGAAATGGCCTTCTCCACGCCGTCTGAACTCTTTTGAAGCCATCTTCAAATTGAGCCTTCGCAGCGTTCAATTCCAACAAATGTTCCTCTGACATTCTTTATTCGAAGGATTATCGTACGCGTCCTTGTTGTGAAGAAATGTTGTCGTCACTTGCTTCCCAGGAGTGCACATATTCAGAGCCGCATTCAGTGATTGGTTCATTGTATTTACTGAATCAGCCATACTCGTCCTTAAGACTGAATATTAGGGTTGTAGTCACGTACAGAACTATGCGGATTGACCACCTGCGTCCCTCTTGATGGATAAAATTCCAGTAACGACCTTGTGACCTCACTGGCCGCAATGTGCCAAGTTTTATCTCGAGAGGACTTATACGCGAAACTATTCAATCGTCGCTGTCCTCTCCATGAAGGCAACTCGGTTGTGCAAACTTGGGCTCGCATGGATGCGCTCAGTAGTGGTTTTGACGTAAGACACGTACCGTACACCAACGTTGATGGTATGCCTACTTACACTCCACTTCAGTCCTCTTATTATTGACGCTTTGACACATTCGCACAGATCGCAAATCGAGGAAGAGTTCTGAGTGGAACTAGTGATTTCCAACAATGTATAACTCAGTGTTTGTTGGGAGGTGAAGGTCAGTTGAACAGACGCTGCGTATCATACTTACGTATGTTGGCGTACATACTGTTAACAAACACCAGTCATTTCATGAACCCAAAAATATATGACAATTTATATATCGCGAAATGTGCAATATCCTATGATGCGCTCGACATATAAACGAGAATTCCGTTCAGGAACTATCACAAGTTGAAAGTGGAGCTTAGCAAATATGTATTTACCTTTCTCTTAAAGTCATCAGGAGTATTACAAACACGGATATTAGAAGGAAGCGCGTTCCATATCTCTGAACCGGTCGTGCTGGAAGCTATCCCACCAAAGGATGACCTCTTGCATGAGGTAGCACCAGAAGATGACCACCCTCTCTACGGGATCTGGTCTTTTGTCTGGAGATACACAATGTCAATGTCACAAAGTCATTCACATGAAGAACTAACTAAAGTTTCGATTCCATAACCATGTACTGACATATGTGAAACTCTCATTCAAACTCTCATCTGAATGTAGCCTTGTCAGACAAAACCGAGCTTGTGATCACTGATATCTCGTACCGTGAACTAATCAACAGATAGTAGATTAACTGTGTTGGTTTCTTTTACATCATGCATGCTTGTCCACAAGAGGCAGTACATCCCCGTTTCTGCATTCTGCCCTAGTTAGAATATCCAGTTAGAATTCCGATGACATATAACACACCAACATCATGCTACTTATTTGTGCTGAAGCTGATGCCACTCGCATCAACACACCTGTCAAGGCACTTCGTCGTATCGCTTCTCATGTAAATCTCTCGCGCCATTTTGTTTCCTTTTGATGGAATTCTCGTCACCTGCAAGTGCACAGATTTAGGAACGCCTTCCGCGGTGGGTTCATTGAATGGAATGAACCAATCGTACTCATTGTCAATACTAAGTGTTGGGGGTATGATCACGTTCGACCACTCTGCGAATAGAACTCTGCGGATTTACTACCCTATTCATGATTAGAATTCCAGTAACGAGCCTGTGACCTCACGAGCCTGCGCCAAGTTGCATCTTGAGATACGCGTACCCATTTGCGTATTTACGTGCTGCTGTTCTCATCCTTCATACTTGCTTGCATGGATTGTGTCAAATGCTTCTCTTGACGTAAGACACGTACGTGCCTAGCAACAGGGTTGATGGTATAGGCCTACTTTACATTTCACCTCAGTCCTTCAATTATTGACGCTTTGACACATCAATCGTAGATCAAGGGGGAGTCCGTGAAAAAGAAAAACGGATATTGGTCACTTTGGTTTGCAACCAAGTATTTATTAGACAGGTGGAGGTCAGTGAAACGCTGTTGAGAAGACCCACTCTGCAACGAGCGGCCGAACACTTAAAGTCCCCCCTCCCCAGTCGTTTGCTGGCTGAATCTCAACATTGTCGCCGCCCGTCTAATTTAACGTAATCAAACGGGCGGCGACATACTGGAACTTTAGCCAGCAGATGACTGGCAGGCTGGGGGCTTCAAACAGGTATAGTACTACCATTTAGGCGAACAAATGGTAAAAGCTCCCCCTAGGAAGTCGCCTCTCAAACTGTGGCCATAAAATCGGAAAGATTTGGGAAATCCTAGCCAAATGAAGCCAGAACACTTCAACCGAAGCTCATTTCCCGGACCGTCTATCTCGCTTTGGTGCTCTAGCCTTGCATCTCACCCACTGTTGTCAGGCATTCTGTGATTCGATCTCAACCAGCGTGTGGGCCTATACACATATACTGCAAAGGAGAGCAAACGTCTGCAAAACATTAGAAACATATGAATACAGCGAATGGATTTAAGCGTGAGCGACTGCCTGAGAAGGTTATTTAAATATATAAAATATAGGGTGGTTCCCTCCTGACCCAAGTGTTCTTTCAGTGTAGGAATCGAGAGATGAAAGAGCGCCATTTTTGGACAACATCGTTAAAATAATTACTTATTGGTTGAACGTAACTTCAATCTCTCTAACCTAACAGATCGCAAATCAAAGAAGAGTTCTGAGGGAACTGGTGTTTTCCGACAATGTATAACCCAGTGTTTGTTGGGAGGTGAAGGTCAGTTGAACAGACGCTGCTTATCATACTCACGTATGTTGGCGTACATACTGTTGACAAACACCAGACATCTCATGAACCGAATAATATATGACAAAATATATAACGCGAAATGTGCAATATCCTATGATGCGCTCGACGAATAAACGAGAATTCCGTTCGGGAACTATCACAAGATAAGAGCGGGGCTTAGCAAATATGTATTTACCTTTCTCTTGAAGTCATCAGGAGTATTACAAACACGGATATTAGAAGGAAGCGCGTTCCATATCTCTGAACCGGCCGTGCTGGAAGCTATCCCACCAAAGGATGTCCTCTTGCATTAGGTAGCAACAGAAGATGTTCACCATCTCTACAGGATCTGGTCTCTTGTCTGGAGATACACAATGTCAATGTCACAAAGTCATTTACGTTGAAAACAAACTAAAGTTTTGACTCCAACTATGTCCTGGCGTATGTGAAATGGGGACGTAAGTCACTCCCCTTCCAAACTATCATTTGGATGTAGCTTATGTCGGACATCACCAAGCTTGTCGCTGATATCCTCGAACCGTAAACTAATCAACAGATGGTATAAATGAACTGTGTTGGTTTCTTCTTACATCATGCATACTTGTCCACAAGAGGCGGTACATCCCCGTTTCTGCCCTAGTTAGAATATCCAGTTAGTATTCCGATGACCTTATAACACATCAACATCATGATACTTATTTTCGCTGAAGCTAATGCCACTCGCATCAACACACCTGTCAAGGCACTTCGTCGTATCGCTTCTTATGTAAATCACTCGCGCCTTTTCGTTTCCTTTTCGATGAAATTCTTGTCACCTGCAAGTACACAGATTTAGAATCGCCTTTCGTGATGGGTTCATTGAATGGAATGAACCAATCGTATTCATTGTCAATACTAAGTGTTGGGGGTATAATCACGTTCGACCACTCTGCGAATAGAACTCTGCGGATTGACTACCCTATTCATGATTATAATTCCAGTAACGAGCATGTGACCTCACAAGCCTGCGCCAAGTTGCATCTTCAGATACGCGTACCCATCAACGTGCTGCTGTTCTTATCCTTCATACTTGCTTGCATGGATTGTGTCAAATGCTGCTTTTGACGTAAGACACGTAGCCTACGTGCCTAGCAACAGGGTTGATGGTATAGGCCTACTTTACATTTCACCTCAGTCCTCCAATTATTGACGCTTTGACACATTTGCATCAATCGTAGATCAAAGGAGAGTCCGTGAAAGAGAAAAACGAATATCGGTCACTTTAGTTTGCAACCAAGTATTTCTCAGACAGGTGAAGGTCAGTGAAACGCTGTTGAGAGCATCCACTCTGCAACGAGCGGCCGGCCGAACACTTGAAGTTCCCCCACCCCCAGTCGTTTGCTGGCTAAATTTCGACATTGTCGCCGCCCGTCCAATTTGACGTAATCAAACGGGCGGCGACATATCGGAACTTCAGCCAGCAGATGACTGGCAAACTGGGGGGCTTCAACCAGGTATAGAACTACGATTTAGGCGTACAAATGGAAAAAGCTTTCCCCTATAGGAAGTCGCCTCTTAAACTGTGGCCATAAAATCGGAAAGATTTGTGGAATCCTAGCCAAATGAAGCTAGAAAACTTCAACCGAATCTCATTCTCCGGACCATTTATCTTGCTATGGTGCTCTTGCATCTCACCCACTGTTGTCAGGCATTTTGTGATTCAATCTCAACCAGCGTGTAGGCCTATACACATATACTGCGAAGGAGAGCAAACGTCTGCAAAACATTAGAAACACATAAATGGATGACGAATGGATTTAAGCGTGAGCGACTGCCTGAGAAGGTTATTTAAATATAAAAAATAGGGTGGTTCCCTCCTGTCCCAAGTGTTTTTTCAGTGTAGGAATCGAGGAATGAGAGAGCGCCATCTTTGGACGCAGGACAAGTGGACAACATCGTTAAAATAATTACTTATTGGTTGAACGTAACTTTAATCTTTCCAACCTGATCCCTGATCTTAACAATGAGTACAATCGATTCCCGCGAACCCAAAACTGAAATCTGGCCAATTTTGTTTCTTCACGGCACTGTAGTATCTGGTCGGATAACCTTATATAAACCAACTAATGATGCTGCCAAAAATAACAAAAACATATCCGACGTATTCCGAATTCATATGCAGCTCGATGTTATCACACCGCTCCACTATCTGACCAGACAATCTGACAAACTCTATCAATAAGAATGAAACCTTCACTAGTTTGCGTGACTGCACGACACAAAATGACTATCACTTTGATATGTGTTTATTGGTTTCATTCTTAGTTATTATTGTCAGCAAAATCGGCATAATTTCGGTCACTATTATTTCGCAAACCATTGAAACCTCTCAACCAAAAGTAATACACTAATCTACAACGCTGTAGTCCGCTTATGAATCATGGATGAAGATTTTATTGTACTAAACATGTGTCTTCTTTCCACTTCCTTTTTGCTCTTTGGAGTCTCTGTTTGATGAAACTTAGCAAAGTCATTAAAAACAAGAGTACCAATGGAACAGTACGGTGGTTCACCTAATGATTTACAGCAGTGTAATGTGAGAAATGTACGAAGTAGATGAGTAGAAGGGTGATATCCCAATATGACCACCAGATGACTTTCTACGTCAGAAGTCAAATGTTAATGTCTGGATGGCAGCCCCATTCGGACACTCATACAAGTTCCGCGAATCGTATGAAGTCAGCTGTTGACGTCATTGTATTATTCCCCAAAGAAGCCTCAATTCGGCGAAGTATGTTCTTGGAGTTCCATGTGTACTACAAGTGCTGTATAAAAGTAGGAGCACATGATCGACGATTTTTAGTTGTACAAAGTAATTTATTTCAAATACGAAATTTTCGACCACCCAAGAAACTTTCGTCAGCGAATCATTATATCAAACACTGAGCTGTAATACAACGGTGTATCGTATATATCATCATCATACACCGATGCTCCCCATGACGACGGCGTCCCAGCCTGTGAAGACTTCTCAATCATGGCCATGTAATCAATTTTGGCCACGCCTACGCTATCTTCATGGATAAGATGAGAGTTGGAATGTTTGATGTCTCCTCTTGGGAACATTTGAAACTGCTTCACTACCATCAGTACACTGATGACATTTTTTCCATTTACTCTCACAACAAGGACGCCCTAAAAATACCTGCTCAATGCAGAGTGAATACGAAATTAACCTTTTTCAAAACTCTCTCACGTGAGAATGGTGAGTTAGATTTGAATGAAAATTCACGGAATTTGTAAGAACATATAAATGCAAGCATTCATTGACTTCAGTGATAAAAATCAACTTGCACTCCCCACTCTGGAAGGAATGAAAAATCAGCAATAACTGTACAATTCAACAGCGTCCCCTTGTGACGTCATTGAACCAAAACAATCAATGTAGATAACACAAGAATAGAATGAGTTCGGAACTTCAAATTTGAGATTTAGGGGTGCGTTATGAACTACGCTCTTTTCATTTATGTCAGTTTAAAAACGATCCAGTGCAATCTAAAAAGTGTGGGTTTTCACTCCATTTAGCCTCTAAAATTAGGCCTAAGCTGTGGAAGTTAACAAGTCAAAGGGTACTAATTCAGCTGTAAAACAATATTTCTGCAACCAAAACCCAAGACGAAAGGCTATGATTTTCCCTTTCTCATCTCTCATCGTTGATTTGATTATTTTAACCTGATTGAATGGCATCATATTCATTTCAGGTCACTTCCTTTCACTTCTTGACTATTCTCAAAATACATGTATATAATATGTTGTTTATCTTCTTTGTCATAAAGTGAAGAAACAAATGAACGAGATGGAATGTTTACTTGGCTGCATTTCGAAATTCCCTCGTCGCATTTGGAAGCTAATCAGACGTGTCTTATCGCCAGGAATCAGGTTAAATACCTTCCAACCATTGCTCAAATATTCAAGAAGGGATTGAAGGATTCTTATTGCGGGGAATGTTATCTGATACGTCAAAGTCTGGGTATCCAATGAGATATCTCAGAAATACAAACTGAGAAGATGGCAATTATTCATGATTTAAGACGCTGCAAATCATTGATGGTTTCACAAATAGCAGTTATTTTGAAGTGTAAAGGGGTGAACGACAGATCATGTTTAATATTTGATGCGTGCTATCATCTTTCTGCTACAATTGACAAAGGAAGATATTTTTATGGTTTACTCCTATAATATTGTCCAATCATATCATCCGCCCGACGACCAGTGTCATCATTGTCAAAGTGGGTCACTTGCTTGAATTTATATCGGGATATGGTGGACACCATTTTATTCAAAAACATATTTTGAAGACCGGCAGCACGATCGGAATTGGACAGATATATATTTGAAACCGTCGGTTGTTGCTGGTACTCATTTCATGGTCAAACTGGTGAACATTATTTTCAACAGCGTTCGCGACTGAGGAAGTGTTTTATTTTTATCGCTGTACAACGTAACATATGTCTTGGAACAGCTCGTTGCGGATGACACCCCCAGCAATATATACGCATCTACGGAGGAATTGTGTTTTTGTTTGTGACAGCATCAACATTTTCATCGACTCATCAGCGAGGGACAATTCTATTCTCTTCCAAAGACAACATTTCCGAGTGGATTACCTTGATGGAAGAATGTGTTAGTTTCGAGGGTTAGGTGATGAATTGTAAATTTTTCACAAAATCATCATCCGTGAACCTGACGTCTTGTGAGTAACTGGTATTAACAATTAATTTGATATTAATGTGCCCTAGTCGATATGTCAGATCTGTGGCGATTACACTCACATGACAGTTAAAGAGCGCACCTCCAGTAAGGTATTCCCTGATTGGCTGTTCGTATTGTATGAACATCGGCCCTGCATTAAAGGGAAGACAGAATTACCTTTACTAGGAATCGACATCAATAGGAAACGCCATGAATATTGTAGTTCAGCAACGCCTACTCCTAATGCTCGGTGAAATCTGTGAAGCGTTATAGTGGGAATTTCTTGTCGCACTGTTCTCCATACGCTGTGGTAACATTCTACTTCTACAGTACAGCCTATGTGATGTGGACTGGGTGAAAAATGTATGAAACCTTCTCCCAGAATCTGGTAATTGAACATTGCTAATGGATCCATAGCACTTGTCATTGTCCGGCTAACCTCAGTTTCCACCATCCCACAGTCACTCAGTGGAATTTAGTGGTTTCACTATGCTGTTCATTTCATGTCGCTCTATTTTGCATACCTCGTATTGTACACTTCCGAAATACACCGTGACATATTTATTGCGGATGGACGAAATTAATGATTGTGACATTCATTCCCGGAATATGTTAATTGAACACTGATAATAAAACAACTTGTCACCGTCCCAGGTCACTCAGTGGAAACTGATGGTGTAGGTAGTCCGTCTGTCCGCGGGTCTGTATGCTATTGTGTCCGCTGAATAACAACTGGTTATCAGTGATTAGCAGTGAGTACGACATTATCAATACTCGTACAGGTTTTGGCTTAAAGCGAGAACCATGTCGTTTGCATCCACGGAGTTCGTTTCCTACGGCACGATGGTCCCCATGACGACTGTCGACCCAGCATACCTCCTGTACTTACCGGTACCAATACCAACCTTCGTCACATACTCCCTCGTCTGCCTGTGCTTTATCGGCTTCCTCGTGGGCCCCGTCGGTAACATCCTGGTCATCCTCGCGATTTTGAAGACGAGGAGACTGCGGACCACCGCGAACGCTTTCCTCGTGAGTCTTGCGGTCGCTGATCTGGGTACGTGCCTGTTCGTCCTTCCGATACTGGCGTTGGCATTCATATCGCTGGAGACTGTTATCACGGTCCAGATTCTCTGTCGTCTTTACTACCACTTCATCTTCACATTCAGCCCCGTCTCCATCCAGCACCTGATACTGATATCGATCAACAGATACGTACTCATCAACAGGGAACCGCAGACTTATGAAAAACTCTTCAACAGAAAGACGGTTTCCATTGTGATTCCATTCATATGGATCGTAAACATCGCTATCAACATCGCTGTGGCTATTAACTCATATAAGACGGATAGATTCTACGGCAAGGAATATTGCTACGTGGAACAAACACATGTGCTAGGGATAATTTTTTGGCTAATCCAGTCCTCCACTATATTCATCAGCTGCTTTGTCATAATACCGGTATTCTATTCTCTGACATTCTGGACCGTTCGCCGGAGTCGCATTAGGGTGGAGGGAGTACCTTCCCAAGACGATCCCCCGGCGCTCCCTACGGTATCTGTGGCGACACCTAGTGTCCCGACTAGACCTCAGAGGAAATTACTGTCGTCAACAGAAGTGAAACTGACAAAGGTAAACTTCCTCATATTCCTGACGAACGTACTCTTCCTTTCACCAGCCATCTGTGTACATCTCCTCGGTGGTAATGGAGGGCTGACGCATGGCTTGTTTGCGCTGATACAGGCTCCCCTATGCCTGAATTCAGTGACCAACCCGTTGGTGTACTGCGGCTTTAACAAGAGTTTCCGGCAGGCGTTCAGGAAACTTGCCCGCGTGCGATGAAATTGATCAAATGGTTAAATATTAGGAACGGATATCTCTTAAAAGCGGGAGGCAGCGTAAAATAGGTGTTCGAATGTGCAATCGGTCGGCAAAACGCGTTAAAGGCAGGTTGGTATTGCTAACCGACTGGAGTTCTTTCCCAGGGTATGTGAGGTCTGGAGACGCCTACCATTATAATAGACGGTGGAGCTGCCTCCTGTCACAGATACGTTTCTATTCTTGATTCTAAGAACACTGCTTGCAAAGTTCAAATCTGTGTTCATTTCTCGCTCGGAAGCACCTATTATAGTTTCCCGGGTAGTATCGTTTTCCGACGTTTGCCCACTAATCAGTGATAACATTGTTTTTCGTGGGAACCCGACATGCGTCAAAGGAGCAACTCTGTTCATTTTCCAAGATATGTGCTGTATGAGTTGAAAAGTGTTCTGCAATAGGCTATGTTAAAATGAATAAGAGCCTGAAGGTGGATGTATGAGGATTTTTTTCTCCAATATCGAATCGATATGCCATAATGATATAAGAACGGCCGATCGCGCATAATATAGCTTACTCAATCGACATGCGAAGGTTTCACCTAATAGAACGAGATAATGAAGTTACTAGCGATGTTGCTGTGAGTATTCAGTAAAATCTTCGATCAACTGAATTTTTGCGTTCAATTTCGTTGTCCAAGAAGGAGGGGATGCTCGAAAGGGGTTCGGCGGTTAAACCAAAAGTTATTTTTCTTCTGGTGGTCAGGCTTATGCAATAGACCTGTGTCCCTACAGCTGCTATTCATGGGAGGACATTCGCTACACATCACATCAGTCTTATTTGGCCTTTCCTGAATCTAACAGCCAAGATATCACTGTGCCTATGATGCATGACAGTTCACAATAATTCACACACACACAGAAAGATTGAGTAAAATAAGAACTCTACAACTTTCATGCAAAATTGTGACATAATTATAGGTAAATTTTACATAGTTATAGGTGAATTTGACACAGTTATGAGTGAATTTCATATAATAATAGGTAAATTTTACCCAAAATGGATGGTATAACACATGTAAATAGGGTCAGAATACGATGTTATGATTTTACTGATAGCTAACGATGAAATTTGACTTTTTTACAATTCTGTCGTGTTGATACGTGTCATATTTTTTGTTTGTGAACGCAGAGTAGCTATATGTATGAGTGGAATCGGGAGGACACTGGAAGCAAGAGTGGGTCATATGTTTTGATTCCCTAAACATAACATGTTTACTCTGAATAGCTGAAAGTTGGGAGCCGTTCGCTGTAGCCCTGAGTCACTTGATGTTCACTCTAAGGATTCTATACGACACGATTTACGATGTATTGTGAGCCTCAACTAATTCCTACTGTAGTATTTTCTAGTTGGTCGTCGGTTTTGTATTAACTTGTATTCAACTTTCTCGTCGTCTCCCGTTATTCCAGTATACTCTACGAACGGCTTAGGAGTAACATTTCACCCCATTGGAGATGATCTCCATTCTCAGTTGTCATGAATATCACTCTATTGAGAGTGAAGATTCACTCCAAAAGAGTGAAATGTCACTATCATTTCGGAGTTCGCTGAGTGAGAAATTCACTCTTTTGTGTTTAGAGAGTATGCCTATTTAAATTTAGACGAGTTACGCATATTGATATTATTTTGCATATTGACATTGTATCTGTGCTGGAAAAGAAAATAGATTGACTGTAAGTAAACTGTAAGTATGGTTCAAGCGTATTGATTTCCTCGGAACCTAGTATTTTATTGCACACACAAAACGATAAGGCTTCCCTCAGTTCATTCCGGTGCATGCAGGTGTAACACAAGGCTCTGTAATATCCCCAACCCTATTTCTCCTGTTCGTCAATGACCTTCTTGATACAATGATGTACCCTGTCCCCTCTTCGCTGATGACACGAGTCTTCCGTCGGGCTCCGACCATCCTTCCAACTGTCCAGTCAGTAAGAGGTTGCTGCGAATATCCTCAACCAAGAACTTACTACTGTGACCCAGTGGGGTTGTGACAACCTTGTTGCCTTCAATCCCAAGAAGACAGAGCAACTCCTCATCTCACGTCAGCGTGACAAAACTCTTCCTCCTGCAGCTATGGAAGGCCCCAGCTCGAATTATCAGACTACATTGTTCAGCTTGGGATGTGTCTAGCACCTGACTTGAGTTGGAAGTCACACACTAGTGACATTGCAGAACAAGCCCCCAAAAAGCTTGGCTTCCGATTCCGCTCTCGCAGTTACTTTGAACCTTCCCTTCAAATCCCTTCTGCTTCAACTCTACAGGTGCCAAAATCTTCCTCAGCTTGAGTACTGTCCCCATGTCTGGGG
>JAODTT010278708.1:0-13183 GCA_025400115.1 Pentamera pediparva
TACATATATGAGCATTGGCTCTGTATCTGTGCAAAGTATATGCATGTTTTCTTCTCTCATCCACAGGAATCTTTAATCCAGCAGATTCGGAAATATTCGTAGGCGGTCAAATCCTTCAAACTCAAAGCTTCTTGACACAGACCATTGCAGTAACTTCCACGGTCCGGTTACTGGCAGTCCTGCGGCACTTCTCAGCACTGGCTGGTGAAATTCTCACCATCGGAGAAGGCAACGTCATCGGTCGGAATGAGCGTCGAAGGTTCCTCAATGTACCATTTGAACAGATTCCCCAAGAGGACCGCAACGTTAGCGTCGGGTTCGCTGTTTGGATACGCTTCCGCGCCGAATTCAGAGTACTAGGCGTGAAATTTGTTATCGTGATAACGGCAGGTAATTTCTTGTGATTTATGTGCTCTGTTGAGAGGGCCAGTCGTTCCGCGTTTCGCGTAGTGACGAATGTGCAAGAAATCGGTTTCGAGAAATCGCGGTTCGAAGATTTTAGGGTTTTGAAATGGTCATATCGAATGTAAAGCAATGGTACTTTCCTCAAATATGGGGTTCGAGTGATATGTTCCTGCTAAGTACGTTTATGGCGATGAAATGAAAAAAAATCATAATATATTAGGCCTATGCTTCGCAGACATTCGTCACTACGCGAGATGGAAATATACCATTGATGTGGTACAGATTCGTCACTACGCGAAGAAAAATATAAAGTTTTGCAAGACTAATATAATAGTCGTGCCATTGACTTTGCATTGCGTATCGGCGAATCCTACATTCGTCACTACGCGTAGTGGAGGAATGGTCATGTGTTAACGGATTCGTCAGACGTGCGGCACACATTCGTCACTACGCGAAAAGGAAAATGTGTCCTACACAAAAACTAATACGATAATGCGGCTTTGACTTCACACGGCATATCGACGAATCGTATATTCATCACTATGCGGAATGGGATTCGGATTGGAAATTATGTGAAAAACCGTCGGCACTCAGACCATGCAATTAGATTCTCCCCCGAAAAATCGTCAGGGTATATCTGTCCAATTCAAAATCGTCAGAGAGGCAGATTCGTCAGTACGCGAAACATGGGACGATATATTCATACGAACAGATTCATCCATTCGATAATGTGGTTACCATCTACGTTACGAATGGGTTGAGGCGTCTTACTTCAAGATCCTAAAGGTTCTCGCGCTGTTTAACTGGTCAATCTTGCAAGCTAGTTCCGAACTGCACCAGCACCGAAAATGATGCAATTTGTTCCAAAAGAAGAAACATTTAGGTAATGTGTCATTTTTCAGGCGTAGCCATACGCACAATGTATTCTTTTTTAATCACAAGCCCATATGCCGAGTTGCTTACTTATTTTCCAGTTCCATTCTCCATGCGTATGAAATTCGACTCGTCAAGATCTTTGGATGACAGAACTAACAAAACTACAAATACATTGAAGGGTTTTTACGAAACTCTAACCCTCTCTGTGCCTTCGTTGTCATATGGCTAAACAAAAAGTTCATTGACCCTATGCCAACACGTTTTCCGATCAACTAATTTTGATAGTATTTTTGTCATTTGTCTACATATCAACACTCGTGGTAATTAGGAATGGCGTAGTTCAAGCTGGGCATTCACTAGGTACATATAATTATGGATTCCAATACCGCAAAAACAAAGATTTCAGAGAGCATATAATGTGGCAACTGTGGCACCCATAAACCATGAACGCGTGGGCTGTGCCACATGGCAACACTGTCCGTCTGTGAAATGTTAATTTACCGTAATTTGATAGTCACAAAGGTAACATGTGAATGTGAATGGTTGACATTCCCCAGCACTGGAAATATTATTATTTGCAATATTAATATTCAGGGGCGCACATTGCGGGTGTGGAGGATATATACCCACCACTTTTTGGTCATGGGAATATAGTCTACACGATCCTTCCACCACCCTAACACTTTTCAGTAGACCCGTTTAATACGGTAAATTATTAGAAATGGGAAATTTGGGTATAAATATTCCCACTTCTGTGCTATCCTGTTACAAGATCAGCAGTACGAGTCCTATTTTAGAGCTGTATTTCGATATTACATCCTCATACTCCGAAAATTCTCGCTCTACGCGCGAGAATGGTCCTTGGCGCCAAAGGAGTGGTCTGATACAAATTACCTTGATCCATTATAGAGGTGCAAATCCAAAGCGCTGGAGATCTATTTCCACATTTCAGTGAGGGGGTCCCTCCCCCACTAGCCTAGGTGGGATGATGGAGCCACTTGAGCGGCAAAAATTCATTCACACTTTCCCACTCTACCAGTCTACTGATATTCTGAGACAAGTCAGTATGGAAAATCCCATTTTCAACTGTATTCTAACATACACCCTGCCAAGTAAACTTCATGTAATTCCAATCAGTGGAAGGTTTGTAAAAAGTCGTGAGCAATATAACTGGAAGGGGATATCGCATCAACGTAGAACTAGTACTTCACATAATGAATGCAGATCCCACACTGAAATTATAATGCCTCTTGGCGACTACAAACTCGTAGAAGAGTGTTTGTTATTCTGCAAGTTGCGTCCGCTTTTCTGCAGGGCGCACATGCAACTTGTACTGTCTGTAGTCGTCTGAAGCAAACTCAACAACCTACTGTATTGGGTTTGTAGTCGCCATCGACGTGCCTTGTGACGTGCCCGATGTTGGTTAACGATGCCTTTGATACGCGTGATCATAATTCGAACATATACTCTGGCGAATCAGCGAAAGTTATCTAGTTAGCACAGTATCATGATCTGAAGAAGCCTCAATTCGGCGAAATATTGGAATAGCATGTCTATTCCTTCACATACATATCTATATATATTTATTTATAGAGTCGCAAAAGGTCACACGCATCAAATTATATTTATTTATATATATATATAAAATTCAGTAAACTCGAAAGCACGTGGAACCTATCAAAGGACCACTGCACCGCTGTAGAAGCATACGCATCAGCCAATTTCGAGACAACCTCGAATGAACCGAGAGGAAAACCGTTTGTTTGCTTTGTCATCGCGAATACATCATAATCGAGCCTGTGGACAGAGGATCTGCCGTTGTTGCCACAGGCACAGAACTCTACGAAATAGAAGCCAAGTAGCTGTTGGACAACCCTCTTCACTACCAGCTCTCAGATTATGATCCCACCCCTCAGATAATAGTCCAAATCGAGAGAACGAGGACTCCAGTGGCACCATTGGTCAACAGGTTGTCCGAATCTTCTACAGTCAGAACCCAAACCTGGTCGCTTCTAAAACCTTCCAGATATTCACAAGAAAGGTAATCATGGGAAACCCATTATCGCCGGCATTGGTATAACTACCAACACAATCTCAAAATGTGTGGACATGCTACTTCAGCCACAAGTGCAGACCCTCCCCTCCTACATTAAGGACACCTCTGACTTTATCAGAAAAATAAAAGAACACCAAAGATTTCCTCTCTGTTACGTTGCTGGCAACTCACTATCCCACCAACATCCCCCGTATGGAAGGCATATCTGCTTGTACCTCAGTCTTCGAGCCCATTCCTGACAAAACGCCAACCAAAACTGAGCTTGCTGAGTTCATGCGTCTCATCCTCACTTGTAACAACTGCAATAGGTGCGATGGGTACTAAAATGAGCCCCTCGTTTGCCCCTCGCCACGGGGAGAATGGAAGACAAATATTTTTCCCAGCAAGCACTCAAGCAACTCGTATGGCTCCGGTCCATCGACGACATCTTCACGATAAGGACCCACGCGGAAGCAGAGCTCGTCCATCGAGCAGATCAATTCATTCCACCCCACAATCAAATTCACTGCAGTGTCCACTTTCTTGACACCACTGTGACCCTGACGGCCGGTACAGCTGTATGCGCCAGTAACTACTGTGTGATCTCGTTATCTGTATTCTGTATTATGTGTTTTCTCCAGTAGCTACTGGCGCATGCAGTTGTATCGGGTACCCTGGAATACAGTGCGCTCGAAACAGATTCATTCACCAAACCCACAGACAAGCACCCTTTCCTTCTTCCAAGCAGTTGCCACCCACCCCATTGTGCCAATAACATTCCCTACTGCCAAGCCCTTCGGCTCAGGCGCATTCGTTCATCAGACGCTGATTTCGAGTCACGGGCCAAAGAACCATCAAAAAACCTTCAAAGGAGATCGTACTTCCCCAGTACTATTGAAAGGGCGATACTGAGGGCCAGAGGAATCCCACTTCAACGTACGAAGTACGTGATCCTGCACCCAACAGAGTACCATCGGTGTGTGAATATCATCCTTTGTTCAGCTCTGTTCGCAGACATCCACCCATACTCCACAATCAGGAACGCCTCAAGTCTGTGTTCTCAGAATCCCCAGTCATTACCTACGTCCGACCCAGTAACCGCGTGACATCCTAGTCGCGGCCGAATTCTTCAAAAAGCAAGAAACGGACAACACCGACAATCAACCTTGCCCTAAAAGCTGCAAAACCTGTGATCTTGTTGATAGCAAAGGCTCTTTCAAAAGTTTCCAGACAGCAAGGTTCTTCAACATCAGACAGAAAATCGATTGTCTCTCAGAAAACATGATCTACCTCATCTACTGAGACATCTGCGTAGTTCAGTACATCGGGGAAACCAACAATACATCGAGAGTGAGAATGACCCAGCACCGATCGTCATTTAAAACCGGAAGCTGAGTATTTCAACCTTGTTGGCCTCTCCTTTGAAAACCTAGTGATTACCATCGAACAAAACATTGCCTGGTCAAACAAGGCACGAAAGGCCAAGGGAGATTTCCCGAACCGAAAATAACCTGACATGGATTATCACTTTCGGCGGGCTGCACCCCTATTCCTTTCGGATCAGCATCTGTCAATCAACAAGGTGCGAACCCAGCATTGCCACTGTTGATCCGGGGATGATCAGCTGTCAATCAATCAAGGCACGCTACCTGATTAGCACCAGACAATCAAAAAGGTGTTGACTTGCCGCTTTTCCGGCTAATCCGGGGAATAACGGTTGTCAATCACTTCCAACGATCAGCTGACGCGCACTGTTTCGGAAGGTGTTTTCTGATTGGCTACTGTTATTGTAAGGCCTCGATTATAGTCTTTGTTAGGATAGGGGATTGGAGTTAGGGATTAGGGTGAGTGTAGCCAACCACGAAATTCTACCGAGACAGTGCGCATTAGCCCAATTGCAGCAACCGGTTATAAATTTGTTGCGTGCTCGATTATCACGTCATCGGAGTGCTTCAGACTGCATGACCGCCGCAATTCAACTGTAAGACTCACAGCAATAATCTCTTACAGATGAACCTCGGGAAAATTGACAGTCGTTTACCAAACAATGTAATGTTGTCACAATTCCGATACGAAGGCATTCACTATGTTGCCCTCTCCTGTATTCAAATCTCCAACCATATTATTCTACTGTCTTTCGAGTCGGCAACCCTCCAGGGATCTCAAAATACCCCCACATCACTGTGCCAGCAGTTATATTTGTTTTCGGCGCGAAACACTTCCATTTGCCGGGAAGCGACCTGCGGGCTGCGAACTTATCACGTTGTCTCGTACTCAAGCGTGAGATTGTTTACAGAAATGAAAACATTGATCGATATCGGAGTAGATGGCGGCGAATGTAAAGCTTGTGAGGTGATATTGTTGCCCTGGAAACTGGATCCCCGAGGAATTTGGGAATCCTTGGATTGATGCCCCGTCGCTCATAATTTCGGATAGAGGGAGTTGCATGATATCAAAGATCGAGGGAGCAAGTAACAAGACGAACGAGTGCCGCGTCAGCCGCTGAGACCTACCGTAGTAGTATGGAGTGGAATATTATATTTTTATGAACCGGTGAGGGAACTGAGTACAATCTGCGCCTCAATGCCTGCAAATGACTCTCCGGGATTGTCGGAGAGCGTGCCCGTTTCCCGTGGTCAGGGTAATATATGTAGAGCGCTTTGAGCGTGTCAGCGACATGAAAAAGCGCTGTATAAACACTTGATAATATTATTATCAAATCGTCCCGCAGCATCTGACGCCCTCGCTTTGCCGTCAATTAATACCCGACGACACTGCCTCTTTAATACAGTGGAATATGGAAAATCTCCCTGACCAATCCATCCTAATTATGAACCGCTTGACACTCACCCAACAATATTTGCATGTGAAAGATTCAGTAGTTTTTAAGATATATATTGTTGTTACAATCGTGAAAATATGTAAAACAGTTTTGCTGAAGCCTTTTTCAGCCTTGATCGTGTGCACATAAAAGTTCACCTTGGTCAACAATTCCGCCCTACTAAGCTCTCACATGCTGCGGATCCTCGCGTTAAAAAGTAGGGCCTGGCTTCACCACAGGAACACTATCACTTCGCCGTAATTCTGAATATTAATACCCGGTAATGATAATCAGGGAAAAGGGTGAACCGCTTTGGTGACAAATTTAGTATTTCATTTTATAAGGGCAATGTATAGCCTACCGCTGCGACATTGCCATCGGCAATGGAAATTCAATGTCATATCAGCCGCATTCAGAGGAAAAATACAAATTCGCCAATCCGTTATATTATTAGATTAGATAACATTGCTAGTAAATCTGTCAGTTCTTCTTGAAGGACGTACGAACCTAATAATTATATAGTCATGCATTTTCCAGGCACCATCTTCAGAGGGCCAATTGACGCGAAGCGAGTTTATGACTCAGATATGAAGAGAGGTAAGGGCGCAAGACATCAGGGAAGAGTGCAACTGCAAGTAAGATATGCGGAGAAAATATGTTTTCCCATTATCGACTGACAATTTCGGAAATGAAGCATCAACTCAGACTGCCGGACTCGCGAAGACCTAATCAAGACCTAATCAATTTCTCAAATGAACTTCGGCACAGGGGACACGCGAGAAGCATAATGGCCTAGACTTAATTCTCAAGACTCCATTTAGGCCTAACTGTCGTTTTTTCACGGCTCTCCTTCAGCCCCATGTGCTCTGTTGTGAGAACCCACTTTCCAAATATTCATTGGACAAGACAAATCATCTCAGTTCCGTGAACATCTCAAAATGGTCAATGTGGTCACGCGAAGTGATTATTCTTGAGAATGAACCCCGAAAACACATTGAACCAATTACCTTGTCGTTTCCAAGATTCCCTTTAATTGTTTTGTCATTGGTTTTTTCGTGTCTCACGAAATATTGTGTAAAGCCAACTACACCAACAACAGACGGTCCCTGATCTATGTATGTCAGTCTTGTAGGCCTGCGACAATGCACTTGACGTTAGTCTAATAATATCCGAGAATATTAATGGATACGTTTCTATACGAGTATGAGCGTTGGTGCACTATGGAGTAGGCCAATGGCTGGAGCCATATTCGACATCGCTGCATGCGAAGCGTCACTGATACCACTCTGCCACTCACCTCGACATCGCTGCATGCGAAGCGTCACTGATACCACTCTGCCACTCTCCTCGACATCGCTGCATGCGAAGCGTCACTGATACAACTCTGCCACTCACCTCCACATCGCTGCATGTGAAGCGTCACTGATACCGCTCTGCCACTCTCCTCGACATCGCTACATGCGGAGCGTCACTGATACCGCTCTGCCACTCACCTCGACATCGCTTCATGCGGAGCGTCACTTGTACCGCTCGGCCACTCTCCTCGACATCGCTGCATGCGAAGCGTGACTGATACAACTCTGCCACTCACCTCGACATCGCTGCATGTGAAGCGTCACTGATACCGCTCTGTCAATCTCCTCGAAATCGCTGCATGCGGAGCGTCACTGATAGCACCCTGCCACTCACCTCGACATCGCTGCAAGCGAAGCGTCACTGATACCACTCTGCCACTCTCCTCGACATCGCTGCATGCGAAGCGTCACTGATACCGCTCTGTCACTCTCCTCGACATCGCTGCATGCGAAGCGTCACTGATACCGCTCTGCCACTCACCTCGACAACGCTGCATGCGAAGCGTCACTGATACCACTCTGCCCCTCTCCTCGACATCGCTGCATGCGAAGCGTCACTTGGATATTCGTAAATATTTCTTCTCGCAAAGAGTGATCAATGAGTGGAATAGCCTTCCAGAAGATTCCGTTTTATCCAAGAGTGTGAATGCGTTCAAGGATAGTCTTGATTTGTTTTTCAAGATCTGTGGACGAATTCGTTAGAATTTGGGTGCCTCTTCGCTCCCGGGTTGTTGTGGCTCGGGGTCGATTATGAGGATTTTGTCCTTCCTGACCCTTTTTCACTAAACTAAACTGAACTGATACCACTCTCCTCGACATTGCTACATGTGAAGCGTCACTGATACCACTCTGCCACTCTCCTCGACATCGCTGCATGCGGAGCGTCACTAATACACCTCTGCCACTCACCTCGACATCGCTTCATGCGAAGCGTCACTGATACCACTCTCCTCGACATCGCTGTATGCGAAGCGTCACTGATACCACTCTCCTCGGCATCGCTGCATGCGAAGCGTCACTGATACCACTCTCCTCGACATCGCTGCATGAGACGTCACTGATACCATTCTCCTCGAAATGCATGCGACGCGTCACTGATACCACTCTGTCACTCTCCCTCCCAGTGCTTCTCTCCTTGGTGTCCGTGATCGTATTCGGAGGCCATTTGTCCCATCAATGACGACCATCTCACTGCCATTCTTCAACCTTTCTCATCATAGATCAGTATCCTCCCTATACCTTCTTTACCATTGCTTTCACTGCCAACGCTCCTCTGAAATTCGAGATGCTGTTACTCCTTGTATGTGGTTAATCGCCCTACTCGTTCTTTTTCCTGTCACCCTTTTTTGTTGCGTCTCCCACGCCATTGCACCGAAACCAAAGCTCGCTATTCTACCCCTTTTTCGCGTGCCTGGAATATGCTCCCGCATCGTACATTCGCCCTTCACCATGTCACTCGAGTTGTGTAAGAACAAATAGGTTCTCGACCCGCTGGTCCCGCCTGTCCCGCGATCAGAGGTTCCTATTTTGTTCCAGTATTCATTTTGTTCATTAAAACATCCAAAGGGTAAGAAATCGGTTATCGAAAACGCTAATCTCACTCGAGGCCCATGTAAAAAACATCAACAACAAAATACAAACATTAAAAGAACGGAAATATCATATGAAAGAATTTTCGAATGTAAAACGGATGAAAAAGAAATAGCAGAAGATCACAAATCACAGTAAAAAGATGATTCCTAAAACCACGGACAACACGTTTAAATGTGGTTAAGGAGTTGGCACTTTTGCATGAAATGGGCAGCTCGTTCTATCCTTCAGCTGCAATATAGAAGAATGATTTGAACCGAACTGGGATTTCCCGCCCTCATGGAATAAGCTATTTTGATTGACAGACCGCAGGGAGTGACTGACATATCTCGAAAATACTGTGGTGCTGGCCTGTGTAATATTTTGTAGATCATCGTCAATCGTTTGTGTCTCGAACTTTCCCAAGAGGCAACCAGTTCGAAGAAAGAAACAGGTTTTCGGACCTATCGTCATAAGTGGCATTGATGATAATTCTAGCAGCTGGCTTTTGTTGATGTGTTAGCCTAAGGGCATTGGAGGCGCTGCATTCGCCCCATACTAAGTTGCAATACTACAGCATTGGTCGAATATACCCATTATGATAAGATACACACGTGTCGGTGTCAATATACGGTTTGTGCGTCTAAGGAGGGCCAATCTGTAGGGCACAAGCATGCAGTGTCGACATCGTAGACAACTTGCTATCAAGATAAACTCCAAGTATCTTTCCACATCGAACAACGTCAATACCTTGTTCACTTACCACGATACCGTACCTAAATTGTTACATGGTAATGAGCTTAGCTTCTGTCTACAACCAATTACCATGCTCTTTGTTTTTGTGCTATTTATAACCATATTATTATTTGCACACCATTCGACCACTTTCTCTATGTATGCATTGATATTTGGATTTATTTCGTCCACAGACTTTCCCTTCGAGTGGTATACTGTATCGTCTGCATACATATTAGCAGAGCAATGTCAAATGACTTGATCCGTGTCATTTATGAACAGTGTAAATAGCCTTGGTCCAAGAATTGACCCTTGTGACAACCCACATATTACAGGTAATGGGGGTGAGAACGCTCTATTATTATACGTAGCTTGAAAGTGATTCGATAAATACGACGGAAAACCAGTCAACCGACTGTTTTGACAATCCATACAAGTGATACAACGGAAGCTTATCAATTAAAATACTTCTAAGATCTATAAGATCTGAGAATGGGTTTCTCATATATAGTTCCTATAAGACACCCATTGTCAATAGCTTTGTTCCAGTCCTCAGTAAACTTCAATAGATCCGTTCCGCGAGAATGCCCTTCTCTAAAGCCAGAATGAGACGCTCGTAGAAGCCCGTGGGCATTTAAGAATTTGATTGAAGCACCATGTACATGTCTCTCTCCTTTTTTGATAATTCGGAACATCAAGATGGGACCCACTTTTGAAAAAAGGAATAATCTTAGCGCTTTTCCACAGAGTGGGGAAGACTGAGCTCCTGATGCAGCTGTTTAAAATATGGGTAACGCTCGCAGCTATTTCAGCGGATGAAATATTCCTAATATAGGCGCTAATTTAATCCAAGCCAGTGGCTTTGCTAATGTCAAAGTCGACAAGAGATTTCAAAACAAAATCATTTGCACCATCAATTAAACTTGTACGTACAATTTCGTTCACATTTTC
The DNA here is from genome assembly GCA_025400115.1 of Pentamera pediparva. Lineage (NCBI taxonomy): Eukaryota > Metazoa > Echinodermata > Holothuroidea > Dendrochirotida > Phyllophoridae > Pentamera > Pentamera pediparva. Next base: position 10,748 of record JAODTT010278708.1, read on the forward strand.
CAGATAATTCGACTTGGTGCTGGAGTTGTTATTAGTAGAACAATTTGACGTAACGGACGTAAAACATGGCGATAGCCGAAAAGAGTCTCGCCTGATAGCGCGATCAGTGTATTTTTTCTATGAGTCGTCACAGGGAAATCTCGAAAGAATTATTGGAATTTCTCCACTGAATAAATAACAGTATGATATAGTGTAGGCATATATGTTGAAAGTTTCATTTGAAGGAATACTATCCGGTAATTATAGCTTATGGTTATGCCAATTAGACTACTTCATCAGCATTTCAGACACATTGAATGACATATGATGACCTTGAATGTACTGCTGAATTCATTGGAACAGAAAATGAACAAAATGTCCTTCGGTGACATTGACTGTATTTGGGGTTTTATCGGGACTGAGAGTAGACCATATCCACCAAATTTGGTGAGAATCCATCAAACTTGAAAGAATTGCATACGTTGTGCTAATTAGACTACTTAATCAAAAACGTTAAATGACCTTCGGTGACCTTGACTGTATTATTAGGTTTATCGGGACTGAAAGTAGACCATATCCAGCAAGTGTCGTGAAAATCCAACAAACTTGGAAAAAGTGCATACGTTGTGCTAATTAGACTTTAAACACAGTAAATGACCTTTGGTGACCTTGACTGTATTATCAGATTAATCGGGACTGATAGAAGACCATATCCACAAAGTTTCGTCAAAATCCAAGGAACTTTCGAAAATCGCAATAATTATGCTAACTAGAGTACTAAATTAGCATATTTGGGGCTGAAAATCCAATCAGCTCGTCTACCCTCCATAGCTATCATATATAACAAACTGCATCAACAACGCATCTATCGATCATGAGATATCTTGTACACAAGCTTTCGGTCCACTTTTTGACTAAGATGCAAATTAATGCAAATGAGTTTGGTCGTTCGGGATGAAAAGTGCTCTGCAATGAGAACTCACCTCCATACACGGACACACATACGACGAAGTGTTCACTATGTCTCTCCCTGAAAGCCTTTGCAATATCTACTGGATTATGAAGGATTATCATTACTGATGATCGTATTAATCTTGTGTTGGTTTGCATATTGGTGTCGTTGGATTGGGCGTTCCAAAGTAACTTTCAGATTACCTCTGAGTTTTGGCCCATCTAAATGAGTTCACAACTTTGCTTCGCCAAAAGCGATACAACTGTTGATCCATCCCATTTGATTCATTTCATATTTTGATGGCCTGACTTATCTCCTCGTTGAACCACATTGGGTTTTTCTTTCTTTTGACCATTTTTTCCTTCCGGTGGGGCATGTCCATTGACAACCTCAACTACTATATTCATCCAATTTGTTAACGACTGATTCGTGTCTGTTTCGTGCAAAACAGTTTGCCAAGTGCAGTGTCTCAGGTCACTCCTAAAAGCATTTATATCAATTTTCTTTATATCTCGATATTTCATACCTTCATGACAATTCTTCTTAGAAATCATGATTTAAATCAGCCTGATTTGAGAGCTCAGCAGCCCTGTCGGACACTGCCGGTGACACTGCCCTGTCGATGAGGAATTCGCCATATATCCAATATTGGATATTAGTACTAATGAATTCAGTGCATGCTGAGATCCACAAACAAATGCAAATATCCAAACTGATACTGTCAACCCTCTGGATGCTGTCATTTTTTAGGCTACATATGTAGTAAAGCAGCAAAATTCAGCTCTTGTTTAAATCCTAAATAATCATCATTATCATAAAAAGTTTAACGTCCCAGAGTCCATGGGTGAGACAGGGAAAATCAATGGCGCACCTTCACCCACTCAACCATAATCTGGCCCAAGGCATGGTCAATACCTTTTGCTGCGAGGTCGCTACACAGGACATCACTCTCAAGTCTTCAGAGGCCTACCCCCACCGTACTGACTAACAACCATGATCTCCTTGAACCTAACCCAGTTACTGGCATCCATGCTTTCAACATGACCCAACCACCGCAGTCTACCTTCTGGACTCGAATTCAAGCTAGACCTAGACGATCCTTCTACTCATTTTCACATCACGCAAAACGCACATCCATCTGGTAAATCTCATATATCAGTTCTTCTGAGTCTAGCCCAGTCTTCTTCTTCCACTGCTCATATCTCACTAACATGGAGCACAACATTCCTGACAAGAGCCTGGGAATTCTTTCCCTTGTAGGGAGAACATTATAGAAGTAGAGATTGGAAGCAGTTCTCTGAACTTTTCCAACCACTTCTAATTCTAACTACAGAACTTTCATCCACTCCTGCAATGATCATATCACCTAAATAGCAGAACTTCTTCACTGACTCTAGGGAATCATCACCAACAGCCACAGGCTCAATGAAAGGAATACAAACTTCATCTCTACAATGTCCACACCTAAAATTTGAAACGGAGCTCAAACCTCTTTTAACTCCAGT
>JAODTT010279817.1:0-13179 GCA_025400115.1 Pentamera pediparva
ACCGTAGCAATGAGTGGTTCTCGCAAATTCGTGGGGTCCACATTAACCTACTTGCTTGGTATTTCCAGTCCTCGTTATCACTTGAGTGCGTGGGTCCTCGTCTGCTCCGGCAATACCGATGGATCAAAATGTCGACTTACCCAATTCTCCCGTGAGTGGAACCAATATATGGCGATAACATGTCATTTTGCTTCCCCCTCCCCTAGTACCAACACACTGTGCTCTGTGCGGACAGATTAGAGGGTGTCAAGATACAAGACGTGCCCACCCAAGCAGGCAGAACATAGACAATGGTGAACCCCCACTCATCACCAGAGAATTTCCACTCCACCGCATACACGCGGGTCCGGAACAATGGGTAAAGTGAATGTATTTCTGTCAGGCGTGAGAGGACACCAAAACGGAGGATGGGTTACTGTTGTTTCTGTTAAACACATCATATGACACAGAACTGGTGTCCGGACCGTACTCCCGCGCATAATGTTATCCCCAACTTTTGACAAGTGACTGCGCCCTTGGCCCTTGGCGCACACGCACGCGCGCACACAAAAAGCAGGATTTCTACGATGAGGGAGGGGGTTGGGGGCGAGAACTCGACGAGAGGGGTGGCAAGCAGGGGTAGCGGTTTATGACCCCTTTCTTGGCAGTTTGGACCCCTTAAACAAGGGCATTTTGTCATTCCTGGCATTTTGTCCATTCGCATAGTAAAATTGCAGTATTGGACCCTTCATATTCAAGAGCCACTGCTACCCCTGAAGCCGAGTTCCCCAACGCCGGTTAATTAAAGTTACCCGATGTTGGCGCCGCCCTGACGCACACACGCACAGTTTCCCACTACCAACGTTGTTTCTGGTTCATTTAGTATTTTAGTTGAATTAGAAATATTTGATACACGGGTACCGCATCGCATTCCCAGAATGAATAGCCATGAGTAACATCCATCGTGATTTCGATGCCTCGCTCTTTATACCGATTCTCGAGCGTCATATTTCACACGTTTGAGCGTGATCTGTGAGCGCCACGCCGATTGAGCAGAGGAAAGTGCTGGATTCACACGCCTCAGTGCAACTCGACCATAGGCCTATATTTTCTAGTCATTATGAGTTCGAGCTACTGCATGGCGGTGGAGGTCGGACCTGACACACTGCCATATCACGCCTCATCGGACGTATACACATGATGTGTCAGTATATGATCAGTACGTCTAGCGAATGTGTACAAGGCAAATCTTTTCAAGTCCATTTATTGCAACATAAAGATTATGTGATAACTGCAGACTTAAGTAAAGTCGAATTGTATCACGAGACAAATCGGGAACGTAAAATCCGAGACCCAGTAGTCCATGCATACTACAGTATCAGGTTTTACATTGTCCTCACGAGGCACGACATCAACCGTCCCACAGGATCCATGAATGTGCGCTGTCTCGTTCCCCAGCGTATACTTCTATCCCCGCGACACGAGTAGGCCCTAGTGTCCGGATATATTATGGAGTTGGGTGGGTTGCCGCCGTCGTCCCCGCCGCCACCGCTGGGAACTTTATGCGTTAGCGCAATAACTCTCCAACGCAATGCTCGATTCACACGCAATTAATTTGGCACACGTGTCCTACCATGAGAAATCTCGGATGGGTTCAGAAGTGGGCGTCGCAACGGTCGCTGCAATGCTGGGGGCCGCTAATTTGCATAATTTACGTCAAATTTGAAATTTGTCAGATTTGAAAGAAACTTGGTGAGTGGGGTCTACAGTTGATCCCGACATATGTGGATGTAATTTCAAGGTCATCGGAGGTCGAATTTGCGTGATTTCCGCGATTTTCCTCATCATTGTCGGATTTGAATAAAACTTGGTGGATGTATAAAACCGAAGTTCCCGACTAAGGTGGATGTCATTTTGAGGTCACCGGGGTCTAATTTGCATAATTTATGCGACTTTTTCAACTTTGACGGATTTGAGCGGAACTTTGTGGATGAAGACTACCCTGGTTTCTGACCAAAGTGGTGGTCATTAGGAGGTCATCAAGGGCCATATTTCAGTATAATTAATGCAACAAGGGGACCTTTTTGGTACTTTTTGGACAAACCCCTCTTCTGCCCGTCGTAACCTTGGTCATGGATAGTGGAGAGGGCCTACTGTTTTCCACTGATTGTTTGAATGCGGGGATACACGTGGGCGCACATGTCCAATTACCAGTGTTGCTGGAGCTGACAGCGTACAACTGCACATAGCCAGTGATCAGTAGGCTACGTCAAGCAATGCTACGATACTTTTGTCTGATTTTTTCCCTTGCAACACCAAGCTACCCAGTGAAAACTGCTCTGTCAAATGAATGATATCAGGACACTTCGAATACCCCAAATTCGGGAAACCCAGTTGTAAAAACTATGGTATGGTCGTGATTGGGTTAAGACATTGTCCTTACGAGTACGACACAACGAGCCATCCTACACAAGTACACGGACGGACTATAAATGTGTACTATCTCGTTCTTTTGCGTATACATCAGTGGTGGCTATAGCCGATAACGTAACTGCATAGATAGGCCTATGTCGTGTGTCTACTACACTGAGGCTGCAGTAAGGATGCATATACGGATATTACACTTACGGTCGTCAGCTTCGAACCTTCACCAGGAAGGAATATCTCTAAAGGCGGGATTCCATACGCGCGAATGCGGGGTGCGGTAAAAAAGTAAAAGTCGCTGTTTTGCGGAGAAGGAACTTCTTTTAGATGGAAAAAAGATGGATGATGATGCGGGAAGACAATAATCATGTAGAACCTCATGAAAACGAACGTTAACTGGCTTGATTAGGAAGATATTCCACATAATTCGTTTGCGGTATGCGGCATAAATGCCGCATTGGTACGCACAGTACTTTGCCTATTCCGTGCTTTTCCCATTTTATGCGAATGAATTGTTACCAATGTGGGAACTGTCTCCATCTCTGCCACCCGAATACAGTTTATTCGAGCGCTTTTCACGTAAAAGCGAGTTTTAGAGTTTCACCGCATGCATGCCGCATCCCGCGCTTATAGGATCTCGCCCTGAGGAATGTCCTTCTCTGCCGAAGGTATATTATTCGCTATTGTGAGCTACCGGAGATACAAACAAGACTATAATTTGAACGATATTGATAGCTTCATGTGGTGGTCATGTTACGTTTACAGTGAAGAAAAATAAAAACAATACAAAATACATCATACTCCTCTCTTTATTTTGTGACATGGAATGTTAAGGCAAGAATGTTTCTTTGAAAACAAAATTAAACGAAAATAATTCCTATCTGTATGATACAATTTAATATAACTGTAAATATATCGTGCCCAATAAAAAAGGCTTAGAGGTGCATTTTACGTGAATGATATAGAACTAAACAATGGGACAATGTTGTAAAAATCGAATGGTATTTACATTAGCTTGCATCAGGTGACAGTTTTGAATATGAGGCCACGGTACCATCTCTCTTACAATTTCAATAACATATTGTTATTTTATCAGCTTGCATCCGTATTATTATATGAAAAAAATCAGAAATCTGGATAGTTGGTATTAGGAACATCCTACTTTATTATTCTCAATTTATTCATTCTCCGATTTCAAATCCGTCAACGAAATTAGAATAACGAGTGCGTATTGAAATTGAGAGCGTCCTTCCCCCTTTTTCGCTTCGAATAAAAGCAGTTAACGAATTACCGACTGTATCGATGAATGTAACAGGATTCCGTGCTGGAAACGACCGCACCTAGTTCTTCCTCTGATATATGACGTCAACGCACATTGACATAGTGTTATTTTTCTAACTCTTAAAAAATGCGTTATTAGCTCACAGTGTATGTACGGCGAGAGTTTCGGCTTAGCGATGGCGGAGCATGATAACTAACCATCTAAGCCAATTTGGTTGTCTCGAACACTACTGTATACCTGATTCTACGGCGCTGTATTCGGCGGTAATTTGTTCAACCTTTGTAAATACGGTCGGTGGCCTAATTTTCATCTAGAAGGAACAACTTACATCAGTGTTTGGAAATAGGTTTGGACAACAGAATGTGTTTTGAAGACGCACTATCGTCTCGCAACACCCGACGAAAAAAAAAAAAAAGCAACGGCGTCGTTTGCATGACGTCACGACGAAGAATTGTTCCACGATATATCATAACTTATTTGGCATTGACGTATCATAGTGATGATATGCAGTATCGAATATAGATGTCGAATCGCGCACGAACGTCACACGGCCCCAATGTAATTCCAGATCGATTACGGTATATCGTCACTATGATATGTCATGTCAATGTTAGTTGCGTGAGCAAACGACGTTTTGAAAGGCCTAAAAACGATAGTTATAAATAATTTATCCACGTCGGTCTGAGGGCAAACTATATGAGCTGTTCGTTTTCGTCTCAGGTACAAATCGATTCAGGAAGAAGGCTGGCAGGACATCTGCTCAGTTACCTGAAAAACACTGCACGCATAACATTTGTTATACTATGTAATGTACTTTTTCCGTGAGTCCTACATATTCGTTCAGAAGTTGATCGATCAGAGGCGACCAAGTAGTGTACCTCTCTCAATATATATACTAAAGCTTTCAGTGCATAGTACAGACTATTATAGGTTGTACAATTGAGTAGACATATACTTAATAGGATATAAATTGTATGCAAAAATATACGTGAAATTACATTTACATACAGTGCAAGAATCATGATTGTCATGGGCGTCATGGAGAGCAGAGCCCAGTGATAACGGTGATAACAGATACATTATGTCTCAATCGACGAAATAGCATATTCAGATCGATTTGAAGTTCTGTGAATGATTCAGGGGGAAAGAGGTGGTAGAATCACACAACCACTGACATTTGATCACCAGCATTATTACTGGAATAAACGCAATTGAAATTATAAATCATATTAGGCTCCCAAACCCAACCAACAACATTAGGTGATGCTCTCTGAGGGCTTGGGGTGAGTGGTTTTGTGAATGATTGAACTTTCGTCTGGAAATGTTCGTAATTCGCGAAGAACATAATGATATCGCGGAAACACCTTATATGAACAGCCAGTACACAATCCATTCTATAAACGTCATTCTCGATGCTTAGTACCATTGCGCCGACGCTCATCATCTATAACGTCACCAGTACTCTGCGCACGGAGAGGAGACCTATGGACCCTTCTGCCGTGTTCTGCTCTTGCTCTTCTCTCTAGTATTGCTGATTCAGACCCTGCTCTGCCTTCGTTCATGAACCGCTCCCTGTGTCGAATAGGTGAACGCGATGGGTTTCGCGATCGCGGTCTTTGCAGTGAATCTCTGTTTCTGTCCATATCTCGACCTGACCGTATGTCGTTGTAGTCCCTCCCTTGAGGAGTCAATCTCTGCGAGTCCACTCGTTCGCGCCTGTCGACGGATAAATGGCTTGTGCTGATTGGTCGACTACCACTTCCCACTTTATCCCAATCTCGATCTCTGTGTCGTCTGTCTTCAAACTCATGATCGAGAGATGACCTTGGGCTTCGTCTAAGCTCGATCGGTCCTCCTCTTGTCATTGGTGACGGTGGGTCTCGGTTATGTCGACCCTTCTCTAATTCATACCTCGTCCTCTCTAACAGCTCTAAACTTTTATTTGCTCGAATGGGGGGATTTACGTGGTCAAAATCCGGGAGAAACTCGCCCGGTATGTCTCTCTTTCGGTGACGTGGTCTGGGAGAAGCCCCCTGGGATCTCGAGCCACTGCTAGATCGTGGGACCTGCAGCAGACCCGTCTCTTGCATCGAGGCGGATCTATCCCTTCTCGATAGGTGTCCACCGTCTTCTATGCGTTCACTGGATGGTGGAGACTGCAAAGATTGTGATGGTCGTCGGAATGATGGTGGATTTAGATCCAACATCTCTTTCGAAAACTCAAATCTCCTTGGCGAGTTTGCTCTTCTGGGATTGAGACTCCCAGGGGAAATGTCATTGCGTGGCTCTCTATCAAAATTCAAGTTCGGTCTAGGGGAAACCGATTTTGAGCGCTTTTGGTTTTGAGCCCCCTGCGTATCTGGAGTGGAGCACCTTCCCACCAAAATTGTTGGTGGTACGATAGGGCTTCTCTCGCGTCGTCGTTGCGGGTCATAGTGCGCATCCCTCTCGGAGTGGTGGAGTTCCGCTGATTTTGAGAAGGTTTCACGAATGGAATCAACTGTAGCACTTCTTTGCGGTAAGGATTTCTTGACAGGATGGAAGGCACTTGGTCTGCTAGAAACATCATCAAGGCGGAGGAGTTCTCGCTCACTTCTTTCAGATTCTGCTCTTCGTAAGTCCCTGATTGGGACGGTTAAGGCGTGAACGTCTGCAGTCGTGGTCGTTTGGTTCATTCTACCTTTGATATCTCGGAGCCTGGGTGGTCTTTTTTCTTCAGAAAGCTGCCGCTGCCCTGTGCGAGCGTGATTGTCTTCGACGCTATTTTGTGGCATAATCTTTCCACGTGATTGTGATCGTGGGAGAAGCTCAGTCAAACGTTGCTTCGCAGACTCGTTGTTGCCACCACGTTGTTCCAAACTGCTACTTCGATGATCCTCAGCTCGCCACACTACTGGTTCTTTTTCGGAACATTCCAATACAGAGTCGCTGTGCTGCTTGCTCGGTGGGAGCCATCGATGTCTATTAGTAGGTTTGGCCCTCCTGAATCCGTGGGTGTCGAACATTGCATCTTGACGAAGAAACTCTTTAAATAAGGCATCCGTCTTTTCGTCAATACTATAATCTCTCCCTTTGGGGTAACAGCTTAGGCGACCTTCTCTGGAGCTCCTCTGCATGCCGCCAGGTCCACCGCGTCTCACACGGTCTTTCAACTTTGGTTTCGCTTCAAATTGGTAGGTCTCTGTACTGCTTCCTCTAGTCAAGGCGTCTTTTGACGAATCGGTTGTATCCTGGTTTTCGGCGTCCTCTTCGGGAAAACTGAAACTGTCGAAAATCGCTTCCTTCTTAACTGAAATGAACTCTCGTCTCTTCGTTGAAGCTGTACGTCGACCTCCTCTGACCATTGGGACCTTGCTTTGAACTTTACCGTCGTAATGGTTGGTATGGTTGGAGTTCACCATGTCCTTCAGGGCCTTCTCAGTAGTCGGACTACTACTATCACTCGATATTGTCATGCTATGACTATGAGCACTTTCGAAGCTCGTGCTGTCATGATCACTTGCGGCGGCAAACTGTTGTCGCCGCTTCCAGTCCAATCGCTCAGTCAACATTTCAGCTTTCTGCTCTATAGAGGCATATCCGCTATCCCCATGCATTTGCTTCAGGCTTCTGACACTTTCTTTGCCAGACTCAGCACTGTTCCGGTCGCGCTCCGAAGTATCAGAATCCTCAGCACTGACGCTACTGATGGTCTGCTCAAATGAAGTAGAAATAAACTTACAGCTATCTTCGTCGGTCACATCGAAGCTCTCCATTCTTTCTGGAGTAACTTTCTCTGGTTCTTTAGGTGGAACGTTTTCCGTGTTTCGACAAGAAATGACAGTCTCAAATTCGGACGACTCCGAGGCCTCCGACGAGTCTTTACTTTCAAGCGTTGCCCTTAAATGCCACAGATCAGCATAGTCTTTTCCGTTACGAGGGCCATTTTCCTTTCCCATCACCGGTATGTTATTTTGTTCGATCTTCGCTTGATCGGTAGCAGGTTTGTTATCGATGGTATGTTCGCTCTGTGTCGATGGTGCTTCTACTGGTTTTGCTCTTCCTCCTTTGGGAGACCCTGTCGTGGTCGTCTTCTTCGGAACACGAAGCATTGCTAATTGACCAATAGTCTTGAATTGTATGAGAGGTCTTGAATGTACTTTAGAACTTTCTTCTATAGATTCATTTTGCTCAAGACGCCTTTTCTCCTTTTCTTGCCTGACGATGATATCAATATCAGACTCACTGTCAGTTTCTTTTACCGGAGGGGATTTTGGCTGGATGTCCTTAGTCGGTTTAGCAACATTCTCGTCCAAATGCCGGTGGTGAATCTGTGCTCTCACTCGACTCCCCTCGGAGGATGTCCTGGGATGATCATGTGAAAGGCTCTCACCGCTCCCACATCCACGGAGTTCGGGAGGGCCAATCGGTGACCTCGGTGACTTGCTCCTTCGCCCATCTGGGAATCCTCTCAAATCGATATTAAGTTTTCCTCTGTCTTGACCATGGTAGTTTTCTTTACTATGTCTGTAAGGGAAGAAATACATTTCACTCGGTTACAATAAATCAAATCGTTGTTAAAACACTTCGAACACTGAAAATTAGCCAGTCGCCGTGGAGGACAACTGATTACTCACGCTTGTGTGTGGCCCCAATCTGATACCTCATTGCATGTGTGTCACTCAAACAGAAGACATTGCTCAAACCCACCGATAGGCGTATGAAGCGTGTACAATTACCTGTACCTTATGGAGACGGTAAACCAAAAATGACGTTTTGACGTTGCAGCGATTAACGCCTTAACTAAAATTATGTTATGCGTCAAAATTACATTTACTCTTCGAAGCTTTTTGACGCCTCAATTTCCACCTGGCGGTTTGACTGGTGGCGTTTTATTCGAGTGACAATGGATTATTCTTCCTCATTCCATTGCTCAGGCGGAGCTCCAAGCATAATTGCTGCTGGTCTCATTTGGCATGGTGTATTACATAACAGCTCCAGTGAGTCCAGTCTAACAGTTCATTGTGAACATTCGTTCAAGTATTGTCCTCATCTACGTGGTGTGAACTCGTCCTCATTTTATGTGTCATCTCTTTATTTTGCGCAATCACTTCAGAATCCTATCACTCGCATGGAAATTATTCGTAATATTCTTCCTCATCCAGAATACGATCAACGGCAAATGGCCGTGAAGTTGCTGGCATTGTGACAATCCACAATCCTACTCCTCCATTTTTGAACTCCAGAAATCAACGTGCATGACCAATGAATGTCGACAGCCTTAACAGCATGACAAAATCGACTGTTTTGTATGTTCTATTTGTGCAATCTAAGAGTCTCTCCAAGAACCCCTGCAGGTGTTCTCATCAAGGCATGATGCAGAACACATGCCTATCGTCAGGATTGATGAAGCTGATGCTAATGCATATGCCAACCAAGCTCACAGTTCCACAGCATGCAGGTCTATAGGAATAATTTGAGGGACATATTTGATACTTCATCGTATGTGTGTGTTTCTCTTTCTATCTGTCCGTTTATGCGTCACGTATCTCCTAAACCCTGAATGCCCTCATGATGAAAGTGTGTGTGGAGGTGCATGCTAAAATGTTATTATTCGTATCGATTCGTCGGCCCAAAACACCATACTAATTCGCATAAATTAGCATATTATTCGAAAATTAGTCTGAGGCTTGTGTACAAGATATCTCATGATCGGAAGATGCGTGGGTGTTGCAGTTCAATGTGTGTGACTACTCTATAGTGTACATGCAATTAATTGAATGTCCGGCTTGGAATATGCTAATTATGTAGTCTAATTAGCATAATTCGTGCGATTTTTCAAGTTCGACAGTTGAATATGGTCTACTGTCAGTCCCGATGATTTAACAATAGGGTCGAGGTCACTGAAGAATGTGAATAATTTGCATATTTGATGCAAATTTCTAGAGTCCAGCTCATTCACATCAAACTTGGTATATGTGGTCCGTCTTTGGTTCCGATAATGTTAAGGGTGGATCCAGGGTCACCAGAGGTCATCACGTGTGCCCAATTCAAATAACTCGAGCTTGCGAACTTGCGAACTTGCGGTCGCGTCGTTACAAAAAATGTAACTTTATCGGGATGAACACGAATTCATCTCTCCTAAGCATCTGACAATCAAAGGAACATATAATCCTATATCACAATAACGGGATGTGCGCATATACTCTACAAAAGTGCCTTCTACAGTTCCACTGGCTACGAAATTGGTATAATTCCGTCTTCTTTGTTACTTTCAGCTATTTATCGCAACAGGGATAATAATTATCTGCTTGAAACAGTTTCAAATTTACCAGTGTGATTTTGAAGCTATAGCTGATCCATCCGAGTTACTCAAAGTATAATAATTAGTTACTATTATGTATGAGGACCAATAATTCCTAAACATTATACGGACACTTCATTGTGATGGCCAGTAAACATTTTGTGATGGACAGCACAATCTGCCATGGAAAAACCGTGTCACTGTAATAATCGGAAGAGCCTATTTGATTACTCCCGCAACTATGATCACTCCTTCGCCTGCTAGTAGTTTTCATAATATACGAGAGGTGAATGGTCATTTTTCATGTTATTCTCGCCTATCTATATTCTCAATTATTGCTTGCTATCCCCTCCAATCAATCTCGAAACATTTCTTGACTTGCCGTTTTTGCGCCGTTCCCTTCTTCCAGTCGCGAACTAATGAAATCGCCAGGAACGATAAACGGAAATGAATGGAATAATTATTCAGTGGCTCTCTCTTGTAAATGTAAGGAAGTTGCAAAGTGAATTACTTTTGAAAGACACAGTTACCGTTTCCACGGCAACCAAATGGATTCATGACGCAGTTCAGAAGTGCCCATAGTGAAAATTCAGGAACAGGGAGCAAGGATATCTAGTTTGAGCTGAGAGGTAACCACTCGGAGTCGGCATAGGCAAATATAAAACTGGCAGTTTATCATCAACAGATCAAAGCGACGTTAAAAACAGGTGCATTTTGCCGACCTCGCTAGGCACGTGATTCGCCGAGGTCGTGCAGTAACAATAAAGCAACGATGTCCAATGACTATACCTAGCTCGTCGTGCATTTCAATTCATAGTGGGGTCTGGTTTACATAGACACCACATTCTTCGGGCTGAACCTTCCAAACTAGATCATACAGGTTTCTCGTATGATTCGTTGCTAGTAACTGCGCTCCTGGTGGGTCATATCGTTCAGTGTGTCTTGTGTGTTCACTATGCAGTTGCGATCTGCCGGTGTATGGGAGTTGTGACCCCATCGAGTTTTTCGTCAGACTTTGTTGTCATTGAGTTTTATATTTACCTCCTGTTTTCAGAGAGACACCAGGGCTTCAACCCAAGGTGGGATATGTCATGTATGCTCAGTGAAACCATCGCTTGCTTTACACCGACGATCGAATAGCAGGATCATCTGTGCCATGGCTTTATATTTCAAAATCAGCACTGACGCATGATGTACTGAACAGCTAGAACTAAAGTGGGGTTTTCATTGATCATAACCTAAAATCTTTTGTACGAAACACTACTAATTCCCAGAAAGTACAAGAGTCGCAAATTCCGTGAGAATTGATTATATGATGCTTTTAGGCCTCTATGGAGAGAACGAACAAATATTCAGAGCGTCTTGCCGGCACTGTATTGTAATCTTTTGCAATGTGGTACACCAGTGACTGCTTCAAACAACAATATGTAATGGCCGGATAGCCCAGGTGCGATAATGTATCACCTATTTAACTAATAGTCTACCCGAGTTTTCTCTTCATAAAATGTAGCATTATATGACTCACTTTCCGTCTCTGCTAGGGAGAGTAGGTGTTCTTGAATAGGACGAGCGTCCAAGGCTACGAGTGGGTGTTCCTGTTGCGCTTACGCTCTGATGATGTAGGTCAACATCGTCATCCGCAGGGAAGTCCATTAAGGGAAGATGTGATCCTGTTGATAGAAAGAAGGTAGAATAAATCAAAATTGTTAGATATTCACACATAAACATTGTACAGAAATCCAATGCAAACATACATCACAGTCAAATGAATGAGTTAGTGATGAAAACATGAGGATGATATTGTCATCAGTCATGCGGAACAGTGAATTCTCTATCATTTCAAAGCAACGAGAAATATATTGCAAAAAGCTAGAGACAGATGGCGGACAAAAATTGAAGCACTCATTGATCACTGCATCAGACAGCGTAGCTCGAGTGAACTAATGAAGAAGAGCCACACGAGTGGAAGGTATCCCCAATTGCAATTACTCAATACGATACCATATGACTTGCGTTTGGTAGCTTTTACTTTCCTCAGTTACATAATAGTCTAAATCGCATTTTGCATGACTGAATGATGTGGTAGTCTCAGTAAAAATAAACGAGGCTGAAAAGTTGATCTATCATCAGCCAGTCATTTTCACAAGGAGGAGGGTTCCGAAATGTTCAATCAGTCATCTCTGTCCTCTTCTCTTTTGACAGTATCATCCTAATTCTGTTTTTGTTTCCTTTGCTTTTTCTCCTTACAGTAGATCTTTTATGCTTTTCCATACCTCGCCACCGGAACCATGATAGGTCGACTAATTTGTAGAATGTCCCTCTGTAACATTCAAAAGTCAAAGCTCTTGAGAAGCAAATGACCCCCTAACCGTCCTAGTTGTGTGGAATAACCTCCAACGAATTCAAGCATACACTTCCTGTATGTATCGAACCAATGACTGAAATACATCTGCTCGTAAAGTACTGTACACCGTGCTTCGATTATTTTGATTTGATTTGTAAAGAGCGCTGAATAACGAAATCGATAGATGTGAATGTCACGATGGAGAACGAATGGGTTATGTTAGTGCGCAATACGTTTTGGTTATGGACATTGTTGACAACGTAACAACAGAGTAGTTCTCTTTTTTTTGCTTGTTTCCTTTCTGTTCATTTTCATATTCGCTATCGAAATCAAAGGAACTCACCTGATGTCAGAAGTCTTTATAGGCTAGAACATTCGAAGGTCATGCCAATCGCGCGATCTCAATGTTGTTGAGGGGATGCCAACGTTGCACCTACATAACTGTTCAGGAAACAATCTAAGAATGACTGCACATCTTGGTAAACCATCGAGGACGTTGCCGAAAGATCGACATCGATCTATTTGATTTGATTTGTTTAGAGCGCTGATCTGAACTTTCTTGGAATCGATTCCGAATTCAAATCGTGCGTCTCCGTCTACCTAAGTTATAATGACATCGATAAACGTGATTGTCATGTTAGAGAAGAGATTTGACCAAATGAGGAGGTTGGGTAAGTGCGCGTTAAGTTTCTGTTCTAGGGAAATTAAACGACGATGAAATTTATTCATTTATTTATTTATTCATTTATTCATTTATTCATTTATTCATTTATTCATTTATTCATTTATTTATCTATTTATCGAATCAATCATTTATTCATTCATTTATTTATTTATTTATTCATTCATTCATTTATTCATTTATCT
>JAODTT010280927.1:0-13175 GCA_025400115.1 Pentamera pediparva
GAAAGGAGACAGTCTGCATACCATGGTTCCGGGCATTCTTCTCCTTTTATCTGACATAAAAAATCAACAATAATTTGACACCAGAGATAACAACTTATCAGGGGCAGCTATTCCCTTATTCTGTCATTTGCATATGCCCCTGGCGAGGAATACCGATCAGTCTTCTCGTGAGTTCCCAGACTTTATATTTGTCAGATCACGCTTGATTACATATAATGTTTGTAGAATGATGGAGCGTGATTATTATTAGGCTATTCCCTCCGACCTCTGTGGATTCTTTATCAAATATTTGGTCAGGTTCTTTATCAAATATTTGGCCGTTTTTCAGCTACGTCACTGTTTGTACCGGTACACAACATCGCCCTTGGCAGCTGGAGGGAAGATCGTGATCATGGTCGCAGGTCGACCTCCTATACACAAACAACTCCAGTGAAATGAGTCAATTGGATATTTTTAGCCGACATTGAGACGAATATAAGCATGACTCAGAAGAGATATATATCAGTGTTGCCAACGATTATTTTTATCGCATTGAATGGCTCTACTCTAAATATATGGGCGGTTATCAACATTTTCAGGTGTTGACAATTTATCGCCGCATGAGCGACTACGATTCATTACGGCGTGTGTGTGCTGTCTGTGGTGAATACATCGTAGAGCACAATACGTGTTGACTTGAAATTCACTATTTTCATTTTAGAGAGTGTTTGAACAACATGAATGTGAATAAGGATAGACCTATGAATATGGATAATATGAATAATGAGAGTCCAAGCCACGCCACCGATCAAACACATGTCAGTATGCCTGTGGTGGAACAAGTGATTTCTCGAAGTGTTAATCTCGCCCCCAGAAATGTATCCGAATTTTCGGAGCCTTCTCATGATTGACATCCCTGTGGTAATAAATTAATTCTTCAGACAACATTGGGCCTACTGACGGTCGTCTGTGATGTAGACCACCATGAAAAAAATCAAATAGCACGAAAACCGCCTAGTGTTGGTTCAAACCAACGTTTTGCACGATATTGTTCTTGCAAATTGCTGTTTTGATCCCCTCAAAAGAGTACTGTTGATTTCGATGAAACGAATGAATTTGGTTGAGAGAGGATTCGTCGCCGCAGTCTGGCAACCCTGATATCGATATGGATATCCGTAACACATGATCTCATTATTCGACCCCCCTCGGGGTTGCCCGGGTCGCGGACAACTTCGGGTCAGCGGGATGCGAAACCCGAGACCTTCTAAAAGAATATCAGACACAGCGCCTGAGGTGTCACTCGAAAGCGGGGGCACGTGTCCGCCAGAAGTTCCCAAATTGTTTGACGTCTAGGTCAGCAAATTGGAGCGCAGCTTGAGGCAACTACGGCGCCCGTCGTCCAGATTTGGCGGTTTCGTAATCCTCTCGTTCACTATTATCCTGACTCCTTATAAGGAATGACGATTAGTACCAAAACATTGTATGACGTCCTACCAACGTCATTCGATTTGAGATAGATCACACACGTTTTGTTTATATTGTATATAAAGCTGTGTCAATTTATCAAAAACAGATTCACTATTGCCTCACTGCGTTCATTAGTGATGCTATACGTTCAAAAAGTTGCTTTGTGATAATTTGGCGGGAATATTGGAATAACAATTATCAGACGACTAAGTATTATCTGCCATGGACTTGGAATATGATATCAACTATTTCAACTGTTTAGATGTATAACATCTACGAAGTTCTACAGACCCGTGAATTACTCATGTTGGACTCTAATGAAGGGAATATTTATCTCGAGACATCTTTGCGAATAGGAGATCCGTACCGGTGCCCCTTTCGTTTGGATACATGGATACATGTTTTGCCGACGATAAGGAAGCACTCATACTGAACTACGAATAACTTACTGAAGTAATTAAAGAGAGGGGTCATGACCGTAAATTGAATGTTCTCTGACAACGAAAACCATGTGACTGACATTGCGATTGCTACATATACATAATTACAATACCACATTCGCTTGGACTCGGCTATTTGTCGAATTTCTAACTATCCCACGGGTGATATATATTTTCCGGACGATTGGTAAGTAGCCTAACGACGATATATTCTTCATCTGAATAATTCTTTCGAATAAAATGTCTCTTTCCTGGTCTATATATTTTCGTATAGCCTAACTAGAATTCGAATGCTAAACACGGTGTCACATTCCTAAACGTGTTTTGTGCAATTTCGCTTAATATCATACATCTCAATAATCGACATGTCCAGCAGGTCCAGAGAATAAACTCGTTTCTGAATAGGGCAAAACTAGTGTTTGAGAAAGTGTTCGATTCCCAAACACTGTTTTTGGAGTGTACAGGTCGAGAAAAGTCTGTTCTAGTTTTATTTATTAACGAGCCCAGTCGTAAACGTCTTGGTAAATATGCGAGGCAAGACCGTGTACGCAATAGGCCGACGTGATTTTAGTTGACCTCTGAATCACTTCCACCATTTCCGTCACCTGTCAGTACATATGTGTGTAATGGTCAATGGTTTTCATATAATTTGACCTTCACTGACCTATGATGACCATGGAATAACCCCCAACATCTTCTGAACTGATTATAGTTGCATGTTGTATGTGCCAAGTTTCATTTGGATACAATACTTTTGAGTATTTTGACCTTTCATGACCTCTGGTGACCTTGGGTTCGCCGTTTTTCCACCACTTCTCAGTTTCGTCATGTGTACACTCAGGAGGGGGTGAATGGGTTTTATGTCAACTAATCTGTGGATCTAGTCTCACATTTTGTTCATGTTGAATGATAAAAAACTAGATCATATTGATTATTATATATAATATACTGGGAGTAAGCTTCTTAATGGATGCGCCCTCGAGGGTTTCTAGCTTACTTCCTTCTACATCATTGTAAATTGTCCTGCTCTGTAAATACTATTCTTGCACATCAACTGCATATGCAATATGTGAGGGAAAAAATGAATGTATCGAAATAAAATGAAAGGAGAATAGCCCAGATGTTTTATTAGTATCGATGTCACCGCGTGGTAGTTCGTTAATCTGCCAAACACTGGTCCAAATAAACCTGTATGCACAGGAACTTCATCTTTAGCAAGGCTTAAGACAAGAACCATATAATGTCGACCAAAGTTACTATCAAGAACGAAGATGAATTTAGCAAAGAACGAAGAGGGCTTGCTTTCAGGACGAAATGTCAAGGAATGCTGAATGTCTGTAGTAGACCAAGTCGGGTCGACATCATGGAGAGGGATATAATAGGTTGAATGTCCATGAAATCCTGATGATTCATAGAAGTGAACTACCGGGGTTGTTTCTCGGAAAGTGCAGAAAAATGTTCGAACATTTGATTGCAAGTATATTTGAAAGCTGCGGCTGACCACGATTCCGGGCGAGTTTTCTTCTGAACACGTATGGCAACGAATTTATTTGTTCACCATCTCCGTCAGACGTAAGTTCCTAGGACTGAACAATGCTGTAATTCTACAGAATGTCAAGACTTCAGCGAATTCTCCATGATTGACAAATCGATAGTTTAATGTTTATTTAACAGGGAAATGACGCAGAAACTTTCAGACGGGAACTTTCAAACTGATGTGCTGTCACGAATGGAGTTTCCATGTTTATCAACGGGGCAGTTACAACAATGATACATATTAGCCTTGATTTCATATTTCGTCTCGTGCAAACTAAGGCACGATTCCACGTCCATGATTAAGGGATAGCCTACATCCGCTTCAACTTGCCTTACAACTGTTTCGGAACGTTCAATCCGAGCCTATTCACAATAGTATTAATTGCAGTTTGATGACAGATTATTGTGGATGCGTCGACATGTTTACTCAATATTGTACTTTCTATAACGTTCGTCTTCTGACGCAGGTATGAGTAGTTGACAAAGCTATAATATCGTCTCTCCCAGGAGAAAAGTGCGGCGTTTCTCATCAGGAGAGGCTGGCACTCGATATATCAACAGCATTTATCACTAATTCCCAAGACGGAGAAAAATTCAATAAACCATTCAGATTTCCAAACACTGAACGCTTCTGCGCCGTGTTTCAGATTATCCTTGCTTGTGGCGGTGGAGAATTCACTCATCAATTTAACCGATGTGAACACCAGAAACTGGTCATAGTGAAATTGGCAGTTGGATAGTCATCATCGTCTTGTCAGTGTGCAGTCGTGTTCCGCGTTCGTTGAGATGTAATTGGGGTAGTACCTCAAGTACAATTTCGTGTCCAAGGATATGTAAGGTTTTGTGAGCTCCTTTCGCTAACTTCCTGGACGGTAACATCGAACAACTGATCGTTTAATTTGTGCAACACAGTGACTTTCATATTCTGGAATTACTGTCATAAATTTGCTCTGTGGCATCCAAACTGTTCCGCGGTGTAGGATGAAACAGAATTCGCCACGACGAGCGAACTGAATGTGGCGGTCGGATGGTTAAGATTCACATCGGCTCATGGTGGATAGTTGGAGAAAAAACGAGGCAGTTGAAATGTCGTTTCCAGACAGTTTATACTTTTGATTGTTGTGTTTGTTATCGCTTATGAAGCAAAAGAAGAAAGTTATTAAAGTATATATGGACAAATTGCTAGCATTGTTCTCGGTCGTATTCCATCGGAAATAAACACGTAGCCTAATCATTCACTGAATAATGTTAACGAATTTTCAAGGAATCCCATTTTTATTGCAAGTTTGGGAGCACGTATAACCTTCTTCCATGATGGACAGAACGATATACCTTTGCACCAAATACGGTAATTGCTGAATATGTGCTTACCAAACAACGGTGGGCCCACTATATATAAGGATAATCGAGAACAAAACAGGAAGCAAGATGAACATTTTATTGTGATGTTTCCTCCCTGACAATTCACAACTTGACCGAAGAATCCCAGGTTTAAGAAATAAATTCCCGCGTGCTTACCTGAGGACATGAGGATTTTATTCAGTCCTAGTTTCTGCGGGAAATTTACTTTTGAGAGATTTTGTAGCATGAGCTTCACGCAAAACTTTGCACCAGAACTTACCAGGTTACATGGGTCCCTTCGTTTAACTCATATTGCCTTTCAATAGACACAAGGATGGCGCCAAGGAAGAAACACGATCCTATTTTTATTGTTCTGGTGATCGTGGTATCAGCTTTGTTCATATTTACCGTGGTTTCAGCAATATACCTACAGAGAGGGGGAAATCTCAGAGACGGTCCATTCTTACCAGGTACGTTTAATGGGCGATTATCGTTTCCAATAGGGGATTCCACAATAAATATATGTTATTTTCCGTTAAATGTATACAAACACTTCCATTAGGATGTTACTCTATTTAAAGCACGACTGAATGGATTTACCCAATGTTCGTAGTCCATTCCAGCAAACACATGTAAATGTATTGACTGACTGTGGTCTACAATTTGACATCCTTGTGTTTTACTCGAAACTGGATATCATTCCGTGTTTCAATTAACGGTATTTTCCCAAATTTGAATAGTTGTTTGATCAGACTTGGTATCGGGTGTAATTCCGATTGGCTTGTTCGTATTCACATCCGCGAGCTAAGGTTCAAGTTATTGTTGTATTTATGCTGCTGGTATATCCCTGCCAACTTATTCATGCTCGTTCGATTGCGAGATGGGTATCGGCTGGCCCGGTTGAAAGTAATAACTGACTGTGGTCTACAATTAGACAACCACAACTTTGTGTTTTACAAGAATCTAAATGTTTTTCTCTAATACAAAGGCAAATAATGGGTGGGTCATTATTTATGAGAATATATTACGTTAAAAGCCGTTTTTCTGTCCTAATTTCAAATTCAGTACTTGAAGGGTGAAATTATTTGATTTATATTTGTTTTTATACCACGGCAAACATTCATACCGGTAATCGCTTGATCCGCGCTCGGAGAAAACCCACATTCATGTATCTGTACAGGTGAATGTGGAACACAAACTCAAATGAAGGCAATACCTGCTGATTTTTAGGATTTTAGGCAGCGATGTATATCATCATAAAAAAAAACACTACTTGGTAGTAGTACATGATAAAGCTAAGATGTGAGCTAAATTAACCGAACAAGTCTCTAATAAATATAACATTGCACGTATTGCAGCTATTATTCACAATATTCAATATCAGTCAATCGATAGTCACATCGAATTGCAAATGTGTTTCCGTAATCAGTATGAGAACCTCTCAACTGTACAGATTTCTCCGAAAACGAAAACCGTTCTTCAAATGAAAATCAATCGGCTGTCTATCTTCGTATGCAATCTTGATTATTCTCAGAGGACGATAAATAAAACCAGCTCGCTTCGAATATATCCTTCATTATTTCTTCTGACTATGAGCGAGAATCAGCACGCTAGATGGTATTTGTAATAGCACGGCCAAAATCGATTCCTCCGTCAGGCTATTGATAACATAGCTGGTAACAAATTATCCAATAAGAGCGTAATTATTTCAAAGAGGCTATATTGATTGAAAATCGATTTTTCTGGGGACAAATATTGCAAACCTAACCAAGTGTCCCTTGCAAACCGATCTACGTACGTCATAGTTGATCTGCTGTACATGTTCAAATGCCCTTCTCAAGTGTAAAATGGAAGTATCTTTTGGCGATATATGACAATGACATACTCGACCACTACACCCTTACACTGTCGAATATTGCATCATCGCCGTCTTAGCTTCCCTAATCAGAGCGTAGCTTCTCAGCCTCCTCTTATTGTAGCATGGTAGAAACGTCTGCTTTGGGCAATCCTGTTTGCTCTGTACATATACCCCGAAACCTCCCTCACAGTTCTGTCTTCTGTACATTTTGGTCCCCCCTACTACGCTTCTCATGTATGCGTGCCTCAAGCACACGCTTTCATTTCATCAGGTCTTATCATATGACCAAAGTATGACAGCTCCTGTCTCCTTAGGGTGGGTGTGGGGGAAATGGACAATGTAGGTAAAATGGACTCCACAAATTTTTGCTCTCAGGGCAGCAGTGGTTATGTATTATATTCACTCTTTGAATGTCACCGTGCGAGATCTTCATTGACATTCTTGTAAAAAAAAAGCTGTTGAATCGACTAAAATCATCAAAGATGAAGGTATGAACAAAATGACAAATTTTTGTGGGTGATGTTATGATGTAAGATTGGAAGGAGGGAAATTACCGCTGTTTTTCTTTAGAGGAACAATCCCGTGGCAAGAACTCACTTTCTATGGTATTGTCGTGATACCTATTGCGCGACATTAAACGATCAATTGACGTTAGCGAGTCATTTTCGCAGCAGCATATGTAATTTATATCACTGACTTGTGCAGGTGAACTGTTTTTTGATCGAGAATCACCACACTCGGTTTCGCACATTTTATTTTTACACTCAGTCAGTTCGTCATAGCATTGGGTGGATATAATAAATCCAATTAACAAATTGTGAGCCAATACATTTGAGCATCTTTGGCACAAGATAGGAAGGTTTGTTGTTCATGTTGATCCTAATTGTCAATTGCTTGTTGAATGTTGAATATTTTCTCTGCACGAAGTAAACCCAGTGCCTCATAGTCCACAATACCTTCACGTGCAGGTGAAATGAACTATAATGACATGTGACCTTTGACCCCTTATCTACGCCAAAATGTGAACCTAAAAGAACCAGAACTTGATTTGAAATTACAGTAACTATATATGACCAGAAGAAGATTCTCCAAGTCACTATCTACTAGATTATTTAATTACTGGAAACGTCCTTAGGTAGTCCATTATTTCCCCGCACTTACCCTACATATCGTAGCAGCCAGTCACAAGTTACTTCCAGTTCATTCCTGAACTTGTTGGCATTTCCACACAGGGGACTCTAAGAATCCTGCGATAATACATAAAAATGATTTTCTTCTCATCTGTCTTTCGAAGGACCAAGTCTCACAGGCATATGTTGTGATCGGAAAGATGCAGGCGATGAAAACTTTGAGCTTCGTCTTTTTATCCTGGCCATGTCATAAATTATTCATGCCATTTCAAGGTTCATAGCTACATCATCTGCGTAGCGACGGTCTGTCATCCATGCATTCCCTTCATGTAGCAAATCAAACTGTGCTGTTCGAACATTTTCCAACAATTCCCTCATTATATTATCTGTGTAAATGTTGAAAAATGCCAGAGAGAGAGAGAGAGAGAGAGAGAGAGAGTATACAACATTAGCAAACGACTTATATCGAATATGAGATAATCATATCCATTTCATAATTTTCAGAGCACACGACATTAGATTAGAGTAAGATTCCACACGTTGCTCTATAGGATTACCTAAAGTCCATGTAGTTTGACATCCTCCTCGAGCCCCACGCTCGTCTGAAGGTATTCCCTTTGAAATGTTTCCACCGAATCCGCCTGATCGCATTTCTCTATGATACAGTTCAACATGGTTTCCCATGTAGTTCACTGCTATGTAACCTACCCGGATATTTTTTCGACTTGTGAGCGAAATAAGGAAAGAAAAGTGGTACGTGGGCGAAAGCGGAATTCTAATCTCAGTGAAATATTCGTTTGAGAAAAAAACCAACGTTGACTTCATCATGAAGTGTTGTAACATTACAGAGTAGGCTGTCCAATAACGAGGTTTCAATTGCTATTTCCCTGCAAATACACACTCTTAGGTATACTCTTCCACACTTAGTCCTCAGGCAAACCAATTTCAGCCTCATTATTGAACTCCATTACCGAAATGACGGAACGTTCCATATGTCGTCTTCAGACGATAAACATCCAAAACAATCGCTAATTCAAACCTACCTATAAGTATTGCCAACAATAAAACCAGCGCATTCATTTAAAATATATTGAAATGTGAATTACGAGAAGTACTTGTAATCAGAAAGTGTCAACATCACCAAATATAATGACATGTTGGTATTTACTAAATATCAATTGATCTATACGATCATTTGATGTAGCAATCACATGAGTAGTATACAGCCACGATTCGATACTATGTACATTTGATTACTGACATCAGTGAATCAATCTTGCATAACTATAATAATCCGATGATTTGCAGACGATGAATGTTTATGACTCATGAGTGCAAAAGAACAAAAAATTCTCGAGTTGAAGGATTGAACGGTTGAACGGTTGAACGATTGAACGATTGAATAAAACAGGTTTAGACTCTCAACGAATGAAATATTATGAAGAACTGCACGAAATAAATAATGTTTTATATAACACCAACGACAAAATGCAACAATTCTTAAAGGTATTTGTAAGTTTGTGGAGACAGCCTTGTTTTGTGTCAAACGTTGGGTTGCTGTTCATAGCGTGTAGTGCAGTATATTGCCTACATATACGAGGATGTGTAGGTCCACAGATACAAATTGTCAGAGTAACACTAGCCGTTAGCATTGTCATTGTTTTACGCGTGATATTTTAGGACACGTGAAGGACTTTATGTGAATATTTGTTTCATTCTGTTGCAAGGGAGCATTCAAAAATATTTTTTGGGAACTTTTTGATTGTGCAAAAGTACGATTGATGCGATACCATGTGACAACAATCGCCCAAAGAAATAACCCCGATAACACAATTACGTGTTAGATGAATGGTAAACACTTTTGCATGGTAATATGTTGAAAACTATAACAACAACTTATTGTATAATATAGGGATGTGATGTGATAAGATCATTGAATACCCCTAATTTTGATGTAATCCTCAAATAGTGATATCCGCTCAGACACTATTACATCGATTCCACATTCCATAATTGGGGAGAATATTCTGCTGATATTCTCAGCAATTTGACATGATATGAGTATGCAAAATTTGAGCACCGCAGATAAATCGCTGCAAATAACTCATGAAGTGTCAATGTTGACCTTACATCAATCAAGAGGATAAAAATACGTTTCTGAATACTCTCATGAAATGTTCATAGAGGGTCAATATGTATGCATTTTTGCAAATTAGCAACGACCCCTTTTCGAAAAACACATTTTCACGACGGACTCCCAGAAATCCACCGTTGTACCGAAAACAGAGTTGATACGCATTCAATATTTACCCTCCAGCCCACTTTATTCCCTGAAAATATCAAATGTCCTAAGCAAATACAGCGTACGATCACGTTGGACTAAGCTACACAGTGTCCTATTAAGGCCCAAGAGTGTACGTAGGGCCTACGCAATTGCGCCCGAAATTGGCTGGTTCACACTGACAATTTGATACATTTTTGGACCTAAATACTTGATACCTGAAGTCAGGAACAAATAATTTACTTGAATGTATCTTCTCCGGCTGAAAAACCTTAATTCTTTGTCGAAAAAACGAACGATTTTGTTGTCTGACTTCGAACGTCGATCATGTTACATACGTATAATACAGGTGGCGGCTTAGCAATAGTCTTGCGTTTTGTGGTTGACTATATTAGTAGTTCTTGTTCAGGTTTCTAGTGAAATTGTTTTGGAATGAAAGCTTATCCCTTATTCTTTCAAATGAGACCATTTACATGTATTTGGAGTTTGAATTCAAAGTCACAGTCCTCCAAGACATAACATGTAAAGGGTTTGTTATCATTTATCAATTTATAACTACTTTAATGACTACGTCCCATTTCACAATGCCATATCAGCAACTCAATTAATTAACAGTATCATACTATCAAATCAATTGTTGATCTGATTTGAATAAATTTTCATAGAAAATGTGACGGTACTCTGGGGTGATCGCTTTTTGTTCTAGCAGAAACAACACATTGAGCTAGAGTAATGGAGACTCTTGAATAAAGCGTTATACCGAGAATGCCTGTTGAGTTCGATGGGAAACGGGTTATACTCGATTTCATCTGAGGTAAATTAAAAAGTATTGACCATGTGCCTGAATTCACCTGTAACGTGATACAAAGCGAGTGCGCGGTGTGAAATTACGGGGTTTTAACCACCAGTAATCCTTGCCCGATTGGCCATATATTTATTGAATATTACAGGTCACTCATGGATTTCGTTTGAGGTTCATCCTAACGACGTATCAACGTAAGCGCGTTGTGTAGTATTAATAATGTAGGAACAGTACCAATAAGAGTAGTCATAATATCGCAAATAACTGAGTATTCCGAAAAGTGACACTAATATGATAAATGGAAATGCAGTAGGCCCACATTATATTTTGGCAGGAACTGACGATAAACAGGCATTCCAAACCTTGCAATGAAAAATGGAGAAAAACGCATATTGTCTTGTCAAGTTATTTAAATTTGTTACAGATTAATACATTGTAGATACCTATATTGTGCACCTTAGTATGAAAAGAGGAAAGGTACTGGTAGAATCCTCAAAAAGCGAAAAAAATGTTTGCATTTATACAATATTCCCGTTCGGTACATACACAGTGTAGGCCTACAAACACTATTGGCCTCTGTTTTTCACTTCAGATCTTTGAATAAGACAATTCACCCCACGTCACAAGTGAAATATACCGAAAGTCCAAAACTCGTGCATTCATCCGTCCGTAGTAGCTGGTGACGACTAAACAGAGGGTAGACAGATGTCCAACAATATGTATATATAAACATTCTCTTACACCCTGTTTAGGATTGCTGTTTAAAAAAAAAAAATAGATTCATATTGCCTCACAGAGTGAACAAATGTTGTCCTGTTCTGTTGGATCATGTGCGATATCGATAGAGTATAATGGGTAACCCAATAGATCCATTGTAATGAGCAAGTGAGCAACCTTTTGTTCGTGTTGCTCGCTATGCTCCCACAGGCGGGGTTACTCAAAGCTTGAATGTATTACTCTCAGGATAAAATGCGGTTCATTATAAAGTTCACTGCTCTGTAATCTACTCAGATATTCTTTAACATGTGGACGAAATAAGAAAAAGAAAAGTGGTACGCGAGCGGAAGCAGGATTCAAATATTAGCAAAATATTCGTTTGCAAGCGAAGAGTTTATTCATCTCACTACATTGACGTCATTATAAAGTGTAGTCTAAACTCAGAAGACATCCAAAGAAGTCCATCATTGATCTAAGTGATGAAGACCCGTTAATGTAGTACTAGATTATACCGAGAATGTCAGTTAAGTTCGATAGAAAACGTGGGGCATATTCGCTCCATTTGAGGTAAAGGTAGAACAAGTATTGACCGTGCACCTGAATTCATCTGTAACGTGCGTACTGAACGTACCATTGTTTCTGAGGATAAAACCAATGATTATAGCACACTCGGTGAGATTTTCCCGAGACGAAATCGAATACCATTCCAGATGATTGAGCCCATAATATAACAAGGCATCTTGAGACGAGCGGCTCTTAGTATTCAATTTAGTTTATATATATGTTTATATTACGACCAGGGGTAATTTCGTACGCCAAAAAATAACCCGGGTTGTTGCAATGCGTACGAACGGTGACTAATTTCCGTCCTTTGGATAACGACTGACGAAAAAAATCATTCATTAGTCAACTAACAGTCCACAGTGCTAGCATGAGAAAGTGTGCTGAACATGTTGGACCTGTAACCGAGTAACATGTTTCGCTGTGACGGGTCTTATAGCCTGGCCGAGAGCACACGCTGTCGCTATGCGCCGAATGAGGTGTCAACTATGGATAATAGCAATGGTTATTATCCTAAAGCCTGTGATACATCTCTTGTTTACATTTCACCGATGGGTTGTCAGCTATTCAGATAACCAGTTAGTCAGTAGGTTATCCATTCAGTTAAATTGTCAGTTAGGTTGGTTAGTGTGCTAGCGACAAATCGAACCAGGATTCAGCTTTACCGCTATACAGCAGTGTAGAAAACAACGGAACTATTGCAATATGCATTCGATGTGTGCACATTCAATGGTAATTTGACAGTTATTGAAACAACTTTTCATTTCATTCAGTCATTTATTTGTTTCTTCACTTTCAAATGATATATACAATACAAAATGCTGGAATATGAGAATGAGGAAATGAAAGTGAAAGGAAGTGGACTAAGTGGGCTAATCGGGTAGACCCACACACACAACAATTGTACATCGAATGACTCCCAAGTCCCAATAATATTAGATCAAATGTATACATGAAATCAGTAATCACCTTTTGAGTTTTTGGAAACACGCCTCCTGAATTGAGTAACAGTCTCATATAGTTTAGCTGCGTTTGATGGATTATTCCAGATATGAGTTGATCT
>JAODTT010282036.1:0-13168 GCA_025400115.1 Pentamera pediparva
AAGTCAATGCAAAACAGTTTCGATACACATTGGAATCACTTTTGCCGTGATGTCACGTAAACGGCAGCGTCGATTATCCGACGGGGGCTTTGAGCCGATTCCCCCATCTTCAAGCAGTGACAGCACCTACATCACTGGCCTTCAAAGCGATAATTGACAATTTTGAAGGGATCATGGAGGACGGAAGCCACCTATCTGTAAACTGATAGCCATACCATTGCAATACTGGGGGCTGTCCAGGTAAATCCAGGCCATATTAACGGATTAGGCACACCATCGGTCTCTTGCACTCATGACTCGGCGGAATCTCCCGACTCATATTAACGTCACAGTCGAGTTTCTTCGTCACCCTTGACATATAAATATCTACAACTATCGAACCCCATTGGTTTGCATTCGTTAGAATTAGCATAAAAAGATTCTTTATTTTTAGACTACAGTTCCTTTACTGGTAATATGCCCTTTTGACGAGGGGGCTAGCCCTTAACCATTGACGCAGTTTTTTCTTCCACTTTGTTCCCGAGAACAATCACCAAGAAGTCGTCCACAATAGCTGACACGGACGAACAGCTCTGACGAAGGGGACTGTCTCCACGCTCCGTCGATTTGGGCTTTTCGATTGTTGCAGAGTGCATACTTCGTGAGCCGCTGTGGTCGCGTTGTGACGTAGGTAGGATCTGAGTCACGCTTCTCTGTGGACGTCGATAACCAGCTGGGTTTCCTTCATGACGTCACAAATGACGCAGCAACATACCGATACCGGTTCCAACTCAACTCACAAAGCCCTTCCAAATAGGTCGACGTACCTATATACGTCATAGCCTGCGGGGTCACCGCGGGCCCGATCGAACACTTTTCCTACGTTACGACATTCACGTCATGTTATATAATTATTGTGGCCAAACTCGTACTGTCTGATTGTATACTGATCTCAAAGCAAACTTGCTTGGGTCAATACGCTGATTTTCACAAGGATGTTTTGTATTGGTTGAACGTAACATTAATCCCTAACCTAATCCCTAATCCTAAATGTGTACATGATCCCTATTGTTGTTGGCCTTTCACTGTCAATGGGTCATGTGAAGTCAACATACATCAGAGGGGTCAGGGAAGCCTTTTGCCTTCTTGGTTATGTTCGCCCTCCATCCTCTCTTCCCTCTTCTCGTTTTTTCGTGGTACGCCCAATTTCCGACGTTTTCTCAATTAGTTCCCTGGCAGGGGGTCCAATGTTTTCCGACGGAAGCTTGTGCCCCCAGGCCACTGCCGAGCCGACCTTGCTTCCGTGTGACGTCGCCCGGCCGGCCATTGGACCGGGGTCCGGAGCTGTGGAATATACACACAGTCCCAGCCTCTTGTCGTATGCATGAGACGACTAATGATTGATCCATAACATATCGTGATAGTTGGAAAGACAATATAACACGCCGTCGTTGATGCGACGTTATTACTATAGTCTTATCGGAGACACCAGCCCGATAAAATAACAGGGCCTAATTAACCGAAAAAGATCACTTGATCGATTTGCCAATTATTTAAATATTCAACCACATATACCAGAAATTGACACGTCTACACGTGCAGTGGCGTACCGAAAGATTTGTCTTGGGGGAGGGGGGGAGGGTGATTCAGGTCGGGACCCACGGGAAGTACGCAGTATATGCAATATATTGGCCCCTAGACACACGGGGCCCGGTGGGTTGGAGTCGCCCGCTGGAGCGGCCACGTAGCTCTTGGTTAGCGCAGCTGCGCGGGTATCTCGTGGAGTTGGAGGTGGGCCAGGCTCAGGCCTGGTCGCCTGCTCGTAGGAGGCCGGGTGACTGGAAGCGGCGGGTGGATGCGGCTAGGTGCCTTCCAGGCATGTGCTCCAATGAGTGAGCGAGAGACACATGCTGCTACAAAATTGGGATCTACTGTCCGTGTATGCGTACTCTAACGGTCTACCAATCACAGTGAAGCAAGATCGAACAAAACTTTTTGAGAAACATTCAAAGGAAGACTCTCGTAAACCAGCCCACTCATAAACTTGTATATAAGTTCAATACTTTTCCAACGAGAGTTGCATTGACGGCATTTGGGCCTACCAACTGAAATTGGGTGACAACCTACCCTAAATGCGAAAGGAGACCGGATATCAGTAATTATGCATACACCGGTGTAATCTACCAATGCTTTGAAGCTCCAATCAGCTTTTAAAGATCAATGGTCATGTTAACAGATTAGCTTATCGTTAAACTTGCATTCATTGATAGAGGATGCTCAAAAAACCCTACACCACGTGATAGAGGGGGGGGGGGGGGGGGGTCAGGCCGCCCATTACATATACACACTTAAATGATGCGCACTTTGAGCCTTGAAAGGTGAAAGACGGGAGATAGCATTCACAAAACACTTCAATGAATGTTCTCTGTCATATCTTGGGTACAATTTCGTTCGTTTCTGTTTGGATCACATTCTTAATTTCGTTACTGAGTTTTCAAAAGAATATGTTTTTTATTAGACCGGCTCTCACTGTTCCCCTCCGACGTCACGAGGCATGTTGCGCAATAACAGTGGCGTCTCATATCCAGTTATCCACCCACGTATCGGCTGAAATTCGAATTGTGGTTTACATGATTTTGGTGTAGGCTATTATTCCTATGGTACAATATTGAATGGAGTCATATTAACATGACCTTCGAAGTTTGAATAGGCAATGTCGCTTCGTCGCAACACCCGGCGAGGCGAATAATCGACAGTGCCGTTTGCGTGACGTCACGACCAAAAATCGTCCCACGGTATTTTTTCTTATTTCACCTCCTCGACAGGAGAAAACAGAATTTTGAAAAGCAACACAAAGTTAAATGACAAGAAGGAAGAAATATAAAACTATCAGAACTCATTTTGCGATGACATTTCATATAGTGACGATCAGTACGATCAGCGCACGAGCGCTATTGAGTTCGATGTCGGAAAAAAAGTATTTTAGCAAGGTTACTAAAAGCCAGCAATCGAATAGGTCAGACATGCCTAGTCTGATCAAGTTCCAAGATCAAGAAAGAAGTTCCCCATGGTGAGTACATGAGTGATTTTGATTTTAGTGTCTATGGAATCACAATTAGCCTGTTGGTTTTCTGGTTATCTATATTTATATATATATATACGCTGATGCCGCTTGGTAGTGCTCTATAACCCAACATGTTTTTCTCCTGATGTTTTCGAAAATGTCATGGTTCCTCCCGCAATATTCTCAGTTATTGCGATACAACAGGAAAAAACGCATGTTTTAGATTGAGAATAGAATACGTAGCGTCCTACTACCGGTACTAGATAGAATGAAGCACGAGACTAAACTGGTAGTTTTCAGTTCTTAGAACATTCAGCTTGTCGAAATAAAATACGGGTTTGTCAATTGACTGAACTGAGATCAAGTGTCCGGCTGTCCGACCGTGCCTTCTTGATTCCTTGCCGAAGCTGGATGGAATCCATGCAGTCACGCATGCGTGCGTATGTGTGTGTTTACGTGCGTGTGTGTGTTTGTGTGTGTGCGTGTGCGTGCGTATGTGTGTGTGTGTGTGACAACTCCTTGTGAACACGATATCTAGAGAATGAAAGCATCAATTGTGTTCATATTAAACATGTTAGTTGCAATTATGGAAAGGAAGAACCCTATTGTTTTTTGGACTGATCCAAGGTCATTCGAGGTGGAAGTCTGAAAACCTTGCAAACACTATTACTATTGAACGCATTCGTGTGGAGGTGTCATGTTTGGGATATAGATTGAACACATAGCGTACATAATCCCAAATAATTTTTAGATGGGTCATATGTCACCTCGGGTCCACATAAGTCAAAGCCAAAAAACTTTGTAAACGAAATAACTATCGAACGCAAATATGCACAGGCTTCATACTTGAAATGTAGGTTGTACATATAGAGTACACATTCCAGGATAATTTGGGGTCAGGTCAAAAGTCACATCAGGTCAACAGAGGCCAACGTCTAGGAACCTTGTAAACAGAATAACTATTGAACGCAAAGGTGCACAGGCTTCATACTTGGTATGAAATAGGTTGTACAAATTGAGTACATAATCCAGATGAATTTTGGGTCAGGTCAAAGGTCACATCAGGTCAACAGTGGCCGAAGTCTAAAAACCTCGTAAACATAATAACCATTGAACGCAAAGGTACACAGGCTTCATACTTTGTATGTTGGTTGTACATATATATAGTACATGACCCAGATTAATGTTGAGTCAGGTCAAAGGTCACCTCAAGTCAACAAGGGCCAAAGTCTAAAAACCTCGTGAACAGAATAACCATTATACGCAGCTTCACAGGCTTCATACTTGGTATGTAGGTTGTACATATATAGTACATCATTCCTATTAATTTTGGATCAGGTCAAAGGTCACCTCAAGTCAACAACGGTCGAGGTCTAAAAACCTTTTAAACAGCATAACTATTGTACGCAAAGGTGCACAGGCTTCATACTTGGTGTGTAATATGTTGTACATATGGAGTACGATTTCCAGATTAATTTTGGGTCAGGTCAAACGTCACATCAGGTCAACAGAGGCGAAAGTCTCAAAACCTTATAAAAACAATTAACATTTTTTTACGATTGTGTAGATGGCTTGTCTCGTCTTAACCAAGTGGGCTATGCATTAATTCTCTCCTCGCACAATGTCTCTCAATACTGGACCCATATTATCAAAATTAGCCTCATATTCCTGGGCTGGTGTTGCATTGTGGTCCACTAGCTTGTCTTCACTTGGGAAGAGAGGGTACACTTGATGTACAGTGTAGTGTTGCTTCCATAATGATATTTGACAAATTGATTACTTGTGTAAACAGTAACTAGGCAAGATCCTTGTCCACTCCACAATGTCGTTCACCCCTAATCCTATGAACGAACAAGAGCATCCTCTAGCTGCAGTGACCATTTATTTGACAATCAATTCCCTTGATAGTGTATGTTGGGGTAATTCAGGGTAGTCTATATCTAGGCATCATAAAACTTGTCACCCAACGGTGAACCAAAACATCTTATTCGAGCTAATTCCAACTGGGAATCATCAATTTAAATTTAAAATAGACATACATTTTGGGGGAGGGCTGGGGGAGTAGGGCAAACAAGTCACATCACCAGCCTACATGACCATAAAAGCCTGACGGGCATGTTCTCAGTGGGCCAGTGTCCCAAAGCTGAAGTGTTTTGTTTATGCATTATCCTACCTATTCGAAAAATGACATGATTGATCCGCCGTCAACTATCATCAGACAAAAATGCCGTTGTACACATCGCACATGTTACGACTAAACAACAAAACTATAGCAATGAATCACAAGGAATCACACCCCATCGTTGTGGTTTTGTTCTGGTTCCCCGAGTTGCCGACATACTCGGTCGCTGATACACCAACTCGTGGACAGTTATTTGCAGTCGAGCCTTCAATTTGCAGGCAATCGGAATAGGCAAACCCAACGACACCAGTTCCCGGTACCTGTTTCGCTTTCACATTAGTTTCCATATAGCCTACTTCGTTTCCCATTCAATAATTTCCTTCCCATCTCTTCCATCCTTCCTTTTTACTCCCCTCTGCCGTAGATAATATTAAAATATTTTACGATAACTTGCTGAACAACACATATCATACGAAACGTGACTTACTCATGACTTTAATACTCGTGAATGCATTATGAAGTTTCCCCCCTCCCCCCTTTGTACCCGCCTCTCAGGCCAAACTGGGAATACTCCGGGCTTCTATCGAGCGCCTTGGGAATTCAGCTGTTCAGGGGTTACGAAATACGCTCTTTCCATCTATATACAATTCAAAACGACCAGCTGCAATTTAGGGAATGTGACTGATATAGACTTCCATTGATCTCTAGGTTTCATTAACACGTGGTGAAGTCTTTTCACCCACTATATCAGCAACCCAACCTGCAATTTGTTTGACTGGTTTCCACTCATGTCTTAGCTGTTTAGTGTTTTTGCGTAAAAATATGGCGACGCACTTCATCATTCTTCAAACGGAGATGCCACACGTCCCATACGAAGGTTATGTGTCCTGCTCAAGTTATCGAACGCATATGTAGCTATGGTCATGTGATGAAAAACAGGACACAACCCTCATTTACCCAGTATCAGCAAACTTTCGCATGGTGTGCCACAAGGCTCTGTCCTGGGTCCGATACTCTTCACGTTTCACACCAAACCACCAGGCCACATCTTTCAACACTATCAGCTCCAGTATCACATGTACGCAGATGACAATCAGGTGTATATCGCATTCCGTCCCGGTGACTCTACCCAGCAGGCTGCCTCATTGGTACTCGCTCTCATCTTGCTAAGACCAACAATATCCGTCTACAAGTCGGGGATCACTCCATATAGCCTAGCTCATCAATTAAGAACCTTGGGGTTATCTACGACACGGAGTTGAACATGGAATCTCATGTTGACCATGTTTGCCGCATCGCTCACATGCACTGGGGCAATATTGGTTCCATCCGTAAATACCTAACAATGGACGCCACGAAAGCCTTGGTCAACGCGTACGTCACTTCACGCCTCGATTATGCCAATGCTCTACTCTATCTCTATGGTATACCAAGAAACACAATCCTCAAGCTTCAGCGAGTCCAAAATAAGGCTGCTCGTATAATATGTCTCAAGCGAAATCTGAACATATATCGCCGTCGCTGAATAAACTGCACTGGTTACCTGTAGAAAGTAGGATAATTTCCAAGATACTGCTCCACATATATAAGTCCCTGTACAACATCGCACCGGCGTACCTCAACACCAAAGTGAATCGCTGTGAGCCAGCGAGGACCCTACTTCATCCCCAGAAATCCCGCCTCCGTATGTACGGCGACAGAGCGATTGGAGTGGCAGCGGCAAAACAATGGAGCAGTATCCCACACTCGATTAGATTGGCAACTTCTCTGTCCAGTTTCCGGAGCCAACTAAAGACATATTTGTTTGAGAAGTCATTTGACTTATAATTTCCATTGCATGTATATATACTAGTTATACCCTATTGTATTTTGTTCATCTTGTTACAGCGCATTAGAGCAAACTTCTGTTTGGATTTTGCGATCTACAAATTCCTGTATATCATTATTATTATTATAACTATCATGCCGAGCCTAAGAGGGTGTCACACACTCACATACTGGCAGTCTGGCACCCGCACTGGCACACACCGTACACACACACACACACATATGTACACACACACGCACGTACACACACGCACACACAAACATACACATACGACAATACCATTGTATGGGCTGTATCTTTCCGGTAAGGAACCCAACATCGTCATTTGTTTGGTAATCTGATGAGCGCAGTCCGCTATTCACTATATATGATGTAACTTGCACAGAAAATGAACCGACCACTTCCCGTTTCTGGGTAGATTCAACACCTAAAAGCTTATTTGGGCCCATGCAGACCGATCAACTGTGCTGG
Organism: Pentamera pediparva; assembly: GCA_025400115.1. Taxonomy (NCBI): domain Eukaryota; kingdom Metazoa; phylum Echinodermata; class Holothuroidea; order Dendrochirotida; family Phyllophoridae; genus Pentamera; species Pentamera pediparva. The sequence goes on from JAODTT010282036.1 coordinate 7,465, forward strand.
ATAAGCTTCTATTTGCTTAGTACATAAACCGCTTATATTCGCTCTTAACTACCCATGTATAGGTAGGCCTATATAATCCTGTGTTGGAGAATAAACTACTTTAGTTCAGCGGAAAGATCCCATTCACAATCGCTTCGTCATCTGGGTCGATAACTCGGCTGTTGAACACCAAACTGCCAAAGCGGAAGCATTCGTGCATGACTTCTTTGGAATCGCGATCAGAGAGGCGTGACTTAGCTGAAGGCAGGCCCGACACCAAAACCAGTGTAGCTGGATTGAGGAAGTACTATAAACCCCGTCGACAAGTTTTCAGCAAAATCCGCCCGGACGCGATTATAGTGTGTAACCCTGTATAGCGCTACATGCATGGTGAATCGGCGGTATTAGACGAGAGTGAAGAAAGGTGTGAGCGATTCCTGCCGAATACGGCATCATCTGGAAAGAAATATTCACCAAGGACCCAAAATACCGTCGGAGGAGAAAACTCGGTGTGGATTGCAGAAACAAGGATAGTGAATTGGGGGTTCTGGTGAGAGTTCCTGCAACATGACGGTGCACCGCAAGCCAGCGGTTGTACTGGCCGTGTGTCTACTATTGACTCTTCCACAAGGTAAGTTCAAATCATGAGTGTAGACTGATACATATAATTGCAGTGTTTATTTTTTAACTATTGAGCCCCGAGGCGGCGAGGCCCTAAAGACCTTATACGATAGCATAAAACGGGGCTCTTGCCATAACAGAGTAGGTAGGGGGGGGGGGGGCGGGTAGGGTGCGTATCAGTGTGTTCGGTGCCTTACCATAATGTCAGTACGGGTAAACATTCCGAGTTATCCGAACGTTGCATTTGCGCATAAATAGTAACACAATTTGGGCGCCGATGCGCACTGTCTCTCACCATAATCCCCTGTCTTAACAAAGACTATAATCGAGGCCTTACAATAACAGTAGCCAATCAGAAAATACCTTCCGATACAGTGCGCGTCAGCTGCAATTCATGAGTATGAAGGCCCAGAAAGAAATCCTTCCCATACTGACCGTTCCCTGCTAAATTTGTGCCAGCTATAGGCACGCATCATTGGTGGAACAGGACAGGTGATTATAGCGATATTGATCTAGGCTGGTGAATCTGGCACTTCAGGAATGAATCTTCAACGGCATATCATGACAGTCTCATTGACATGCAGACTATTTTCAGAGAGGACATACAGTCACTGTCCGGCTAACACGACAGAACGTATACCTACATGTTGTTTTTATTATGTTTCTTATGGACCAGTATCTGTTGCTCCCTATGTTTCTGAGGCCAGCATACTGTACTGCTTTGAGGGTTTTTGTTCTCGTATCATTGCCGTGTGCTCTACAGTCTCTAGTGCCATCGGTATTTGGAATATGTATCGTTTTCTGTAAACAAGGCTTTGCTATAGGTTATCTGTTTTTTCATCCATTGGCCCATGTCCACTTCTCCTCACGTGAAATGCGTACCTACATAAAATTACCCATACAATAATCAGATTTCCCCACATTGTGGGGCTTATTGTTATAATGATTCAGACTTACCTATGCAATAATGGAACAGTCCTCCATAGAGAGGTGGTGCCCACTTTCACAGGGTTAATGAATCGAGAGATTATAGAAAAAAGATAGCTGGAAGATAATTAACCTTTATTACTTCTGAGAATTAATAAAATGAAGTAAGCATGGTCATTTCTTTTTTAGGCAATTATATAGCTGAAATGTGTACATGATCCATATTGTTCTTGAGCCATGTCTAATGTCATGTGAAGTCTACAAACATCAAGACAGTCAAGGAATCACTAAGCCTTTTGGCTTTCTGGCTTATCCATTGGCCCATCTCCACTTCTCGTCACGTGAAATGCGTACCAACATCTTCAATCACACTGATATACTTCAATGCGCCCCGGCGAAGGTGCATGCCATTTGATGGAGGAAAGTTGGTGTGCAGTATTGATGATGTAGCCAGTTACTGGCTGCCCTCTTGGAGGCACTCTCTTTGCACAGTCCAGCTATGTTCAGGGACTCGGGAGGCTTGTACCATTCTGCAATGGTCCTTGGGAAATGACTTATGACTTGCCAGCCTTCGTGCCCCTTCAAAAGAGATGCCATATTTTGTAGTATGTAGTATTATTTTGGCTCGAATATTCACTATGGAATGAGGACCGTGTATAATGTTGGCTGACAGCGAATACACGATAGGCTTGTCTTATGTGAGTAGTGGTTGACTGATACATATTTGACAGCATACGTGTTGTATAATATCAACCCAAGTTTTCCTCTGTAGTGTCCTTATATACGACCGGGAGGGGAGCAATAGGCCATCATGACCAATGTGAGGAGGTAATCATAAAATGTAATGGAATGTATTAATAGAGTACCTGTGAGGCTGCGGATGGAACCACGGTCAAGAGTTTCTGCATGGGATACACAATAGCTACATTATTTGTTAACGGAATATGTATGAAAAAGAACGCTCAAAATATCGTTATTGTGGTGTTCACTGCTAACATCGGCAAGCCATCAGTTATTGTAGTGATGGCGCCCTTCCGATTTAAAACGATCGCAGAATTAAACCAGTTACATCTTTCACTCGGATACTTCCCCCCTGACCTCCGGCGATATTCTCACCGAGCGCCCTCTATTCAATAACACTGATTCTTCAAGATCTACAGAGAGGACATCACAAGGTTCTGCTAAATTCACCAAGGTTACACAGTAAGGTGCGAGAGCGAGTGTTACTGAATTCACTCCGTTGTGACCGAGATTAGGGGCAATACCGTGACTATTGACTGATGGTAGAACGTTACGTATGAAGGTCAATTAGCAATAGCTTGCTGCCGTATAGCCACATTATTCTCCCATTGTTCCAGTATCACACTTGCCTAATTGCCTATAGCCACCAGCCCGCCACCCGCCGCCCAGCAGACTGAAACCAGAGACCAGCTCTTGGCGCTCAGAGACCGACCTCTGCTTGACACAGAGGGCCAGTCTACCCCGCATCCACGCCCCTGAGTGCCCATCCATCTGTCTGTCTGTTTATCTGTCTGTCCGGTCTGTCGATCCGCCCACCGGGTACAGTATGAATCGTTGATGTGTGTCATGATCAAATGTCCCAAAGAGGTAATCATCGCCTGGTACTGTAAGGCAACGTGTGCAAAAACGACAGTGGCAATATCATGAACACTTGTTTTGTCTCATCTGCTTTTGTCATAGCCAAAGCAAGTGGAAACGCTTTTTAGCGGCGATTGCCGACGAGGGGAGGGCGGGGGTGGAGGGGGATTCGGTGCTGGGCGGATCGAGAGGACATTCACAGTTATGGGGGAGGGGACTTAGCCCTGCCCTCTCGGCTACGCCACCCCCTCCCGGTATGCTTCAGTCCTTTATGACAGGTTAAATTGTGAAACTGATTTATGATTGTTATTGAGCAGACGTTGCAGGCATACAGTACCGATATATTGTAGTTAGGTTTGGGATTGTATTTTGGTGATAACAACACACAAGACCAAACAGTCATACCTGTAAGCTTTGGTCTCAGAAACGTTTTATTCTCAGGTCAATCCAGCTGGGTAGATTGCTCGTTCCCCAAGCAAATTCCAGACGCAATTGTTATGTTCCAAAATATCAGCATTCACAAAGTGTCTCGAAATGTTGACAAAAGCCTAGCTGTCGTTTTGGTGATTCTTTATTCCTTGCCGAAGGCGAAGGGAATCTATGCAGTCACACAGGCGTGCGTATGTGCGCGTACCCGTGTGTCACGGTGTGTGCGTGTGTATGTGGCACCTACTTTTGAGAACGATATCTGGAGAACGAAAGCATCAATCATGTTCATATTAGGCATGTTGGTTGCAACTATAGAGAGGAAAAACCCTATTGTTTTTGGTACAGCCCAAGGTCATTCGCGGTCAGGAGAGGTGAACAACCGAAAAGCTCGTGAACACGATATCTAGAGAACAAAAGCATCATTGGCCACATAATCCCGATCGATTTTTAGTTGGGTCAAAGGTCACCTCGGGTCAACATAGGTAAAAGTCTAAACACCTTGTAAACAGAATAACTATGAACGCAATAGGGAAAAGGCTTTATACTTGGTGAGTAGGTTGTACATATACAGTAAATAAATCCTATTTATTTTTGGTCAGGTCAAATGTTACCTCAGGTCAACAAAGGTCAAAGTCTAAAAACCTTGTAAACAGCATAACTATTGAACGCAAAGGTGCATAGGCTTCATAATTGGTATGAAGGTTGTACATACAGAGAACATAATTCTGAATAATTTTGGGTCAAGTCAAAGGTCACATCGGGTCAACACTCAACAGTGACAAAAGTATAAAAACCTTGTAAACAGAATAACCATTGAACGCAAAGATGCACAGGTTTCATACTTGGTATGTTAGTTGTACATATATAGTACATATATAGTACATAATTCCTGTAACTTTTTGGTCAGGTCAAAGGTCACCTCGGGTCAACATAGGTCAAAGCCTAAAAAACTTGTAAACAGAATAGCTATTGAATGCAATAGGCAAAAAGCTTGGTATGTATGTTAGACATATGGGGTACGTATTCCCAATTAATTTTGGGTCAGGTCAAAGTCTCCAAACCTTATAAATACAATGAACAGTTAACTACAATAGTGAAGAGGGCTTCTCCCCTCCTAACCAAGTGAGTGGGGCGAACCTACGACTGAGCTACAGTATGCATTAATTCTCTCCCTGCACAATGGTTCCAAATACTGGGCCCCCATTATAAACATAAGCTTCATATGCTTGAGCTGGTGTCGCACTGTGGTCTACTAACTTGTCTTCACTGGGGATGAGAGGGTAAACTTCATGTTCATTGTAGTGTTGCTTCCGTAATAATATCTGAATAATTGAGTACTTGTGTGAACAGTGACTAGGCAATTGAATCTTGTCCACAACACAATGCCGTTCACCCCTTATCCTATGAACACACAAAAACATCTTCCAGCAGTGACCGTTGAATGGTGTATGACCAGTGTATGTTGGGATAATTCTGGGTCATCTAGAGCCAGGCATCAGGAATATTGTCACCACAATGGTAACTAAAACATCTTATTCGAAATAATTCTAACTGAAAATCAGAAATTCGACGAAGACATACACTTTTTATAGGAGGGGTGGGGCGCAGGGCGAATAAGTCACATCACCAGCCTACACGACCATAAAAGCCTAACTGGCACGTCCCCAGTGGGCCAGTGTATCGATGCTGAAGAGTTTTCATGCATAACCTATTCCCAAAATGACATATGATCGATCCATGCCGTCAACTATCATCATACCAAAATGCTGTTACACATGTTACGACTGAACATCAAAACTTAGCAAAAAACGAGAACGCAAGACTGCGTAGTGATTCCTTGCCGGATTTGAGTCTGTTTCACATCTAGTATCAGAACCAGATAAGTGTGTTGTCAGGAACCCGAGCTCAAACACTTATATTAACACGAATAGGGATAAGATGACATTTCAAGAATGTTGTAGCCTACTGTCTTCACGGGGAAACACTGTTTGGTGATGGATATATGCTCACCACAGTACCACAATCATTGCAGGCGCAACGTCAGGCTGCATGGTATATGTTTATCATAGTGCAACCTTGATCAAATCGAACCTCGAACCCGCGCCCGCCCCCCCCCCCCCCCTACAGCAGCGACCGCCGTCCATGACTC
>JAODTT010283146.1:0-13154 GCA_025400115.1 Pentamera pediparva
TGGGAACTTCTGTAACACAAAGTCAATACGAAACATGTACTTTTCAAAATCCTGTAACGAATGAACCATGGATGAGATCTACATAAACTTACAGCATTGTTCATAGAATATGACAGAACAATCTCATTCATTTCTTTTCTGTTCTTCCTGTTATCAAGATGCAAAATCTCAGCATTTAGTGTGTAGAGTCCATAGGTGACATTCGCGTCATCAATTCTGAAAAATAAATTGGAATAACTCAGCAATGCAACATGCTAGAATTTTTCAAACTTGGGGTGTGGGGTTTTCATGTGCCCTCTTCCCACCTAGGAAAATCTGTCACATGACCTTTGACCTATGACCTTTGACCTTTAAATGAAGTCATATTAACATGACCTTTGGCCTTCAATGTTACCCATACCGTCTCTGTTTGCAGGCCGCAGCCCTGTGTTTTCCCACCTCTCTTCGACACTCCAAGGCCTCACAACAGTGAGGGCGTTCCACGCACAGGAACGCTTTGTTGAAAAGTTTGACATGTTCCAAGACATCCACACAGAGGCCTGGTTCGCGTTCATCTCAACGGCGCGGTGGTTCGGGATCATCCTCGATTGGCTGACTGCGATATTCCTGATAGTTGTGTCCTTTGGGTCAGTGTTTTCCAAAGATTGTGAGTATTCAACCTCAGAATTTAGATTATTGAACCAGGGACATTTCTCATGCATACATATTGGGCATGTAGAATTCCAGATTTTGCGCTGTATAAATGATCATAAATTATATCATCAATTTTATTGCGTAGTATATTTGCTACCTTGGTCATCTGAGTGGTTAGTACCATCGATTGGGCATCCACTATCATCCCCAGTGGGCATAGTTCATATCTTGGTTGGTTCATGCAAAGGACTTGGAAAAGTGGTACTCGTTGCCTCCCTGTTGGTCAGGGAAACAGAGGTATTTGCAAGTTGCCCTCTGTGTGATGATCTCTACCACAGTCGCATTGACGCATCATTTATTTCTGTGTACAGGGAAAACAAGGGGTAGGTAATTGGTATGCTACTGTCTATGTGTTAATTAACCCTGCTCTCACATTGAGGAGCTGCTGAGAAGGCATCCCCTTATTCTGTGTACCTGGTGTATAATTTGCAGCGAACAGTAAGTGTAGTATCCAGGTCTGCCCCCCTGATGGGTCTTGTGTAGGTTCGGTTCTCAATTTGGTAAGTATATCCCTTGAAAAAAGACAAAATCAATGTTTAATTTATTTGCAAGTATATATTACCCATAGGAAATTGACTTTCTGACCAACACAAAATTGTTTGAATAAATCTTTTTGCTTCATTTTAGTGTTAGGACTAGATGCTGCTGAGGTCGGGCTGTCACTGACCTACTGCCTCACGTTGATGGGGGCCTTACAGTGGGGGGTGAGGCAGAGTGCTGAAGTAGAAAACCTTGTAAGTACCACCATTGGATATCACCATTGCCCCTCCCTTCTCCCTGTCCCCATTCCCCCATGCTCCCCTCTATTTCAGTGTTAGGAACAGAAGCTCCTGAGTATGGGCTGTCTCTGACCTACTGCCTCATTTGATGGGTGCCTTACAGTAGGAGGTCAGGCAGAGTGCTGAAGTAGAAAACCTTGTAAGTACCACTATAGGGTATCATCATTGCCCCTCCCTTCTCCCTGTCCCCATTCCCCTATGCTCCCCTCTATTTCAGTCTTAGGAACAGAAGCTCCTGAGTTTCGGCTGTCTCTGACCTACTGCCACACTCTGATGGGTGCCTTACAGGCTCAGTGATCTAGCTTGCCCTATAATTAATTGGTTATTTGACAGCATACCTTTATTGTATAAGCTCGAATATATGAGGTTTACTCTGTAATAACATGGCGAGCCAGTCCGTTACGCTCTGGCAGTGAGACCTAACGAACGGCTTCACGTGTGCCCTCTTGGTATACTGGTTCGGGGGGTGTTTATAGAAGCCACTCACCAAGATAGAGAAGCCACCAGCCACTGCCAGCTTTGTGGTCAGTTTCATTATTCCTGGCCAGCATCTCAGTATTTGATAATAAAACCCGCGTCTTTGTTGAGGGTGATTCAGCAATTGAATCCTCATCTGGGCCATGTAGTTGCAAGTGAAATTGTTGACACTTAGTTACCCTGGCCGCTTTAGAATCCTGCACAACCATGGTTGGGAATAAGAGAGAAGCAGAGAGTCATGAAACATTTTACTGCCAACAGAGTGAAAATCCTGGCTACCAAGTTCAATTGGTGATGTCAGGTATGCATGGGACTGAATTTACACTGAAAATTCATGTAAAAGAGATTCCTTGGTATGGAGGGGACTAAAACGGACGGCTGAGTAACATTTCAATCTTGATAACACTATATGACACAATTGGTGTGAGTTGGTCAATAAACAATACCTTACTGTAATAATACTGTAATTCCACTTCGAGACCATGTGTCTTGCATGTTGCATCGAGTTGAAAGATGGTGCAGGCCTCCTTCGACAGAAATGATTGGTTTCCTGTGAACTTGGCCAAACCATATAGAAAATACTTTTCAGGAGTTGAATTTTAGCCTTGGTAGCATGTATTCTTGGTAACCACTCCATCCTTTCATAGTAGGATGAGGATGTTAACTGGCGGTCCTGAGAGCAGGAATCTGGCACGCCATGAAAACAGACGATTTGACTAGATTGGACAGAAATGATATGAGAATGATTAGATGGATGTGCGGTGTGACCTTGGAGGATATGAAGCCTTCTGAAGAGCTGAGAGATCGCTTGGGTCTTGCTAAAATCGGCAATTGTGTCCGGAGTCGTAGATTGAATTGGTTTGGCCATGTCAAAAGAATGCTTGATGATAACTGGGTAAAGAAGTCTAAGGAGATCAAGGTGACTGGCCGGCATGGCAGAGGTAGGCCCCAGAGACCTTGGAGGAGGTTGTTCGTAATGATCTAGCAGCAATAGGTAGAGACCGTGCTCTCGCACAGAATAGGGTAGAGTGGAAGCGGGTTTGCCGTCAGAGTCTCCCGTCTAACCCATGCTAGCATTGAACATTTGACGTTTAAACTGTCTATGATGATGTGAGGCAAGTATCCCATAAAAGATGGTTCTAAATTGGGGTGTTCCAAATCTAAATCCATCCTTTTATAGATGACGTCTACAGAGAGAGTGGTAGAGTACACAGAGCTGGACCCGGAAGCATCCCTGGAGTCCTCAGAGACCCTGGACCCAGACTGGCCACAGGAGGGGGCCGTTGTATTCGATGACGTCTCACTCAGGTATTCAGAGGACGGTCCAGCGGTGCTCAAAGAAATCACTATGAAGATAGCTCCAAGGGAGAAGGTAACCTTTTTGTCAAATTTGTCACTCCTATTGGAGATATCATAAGCTAAGTTGATATCCTATGAAAGATCAGCTTTTCCACTGTGCCTTTTGGCAAGATATTTTCCACTATTGACCCTAACCTACCCGATAGTGTGGAAAACTGGATACAACTTACTCTGCAGGATTGTTGGAGAGCGTGTTTTTCATGACAAGCAGTAATATCTGTTTAGCATTTTTGGTACCTTTGTGTGATAATGTAGCACTATTATTATTGCACCACTATATACCCTTAGTACATCAGATTATGTGAATCTTTGTCAGTTTGTACAAAAATATATAGTAAATATAGCTAATATGGTCATGTAAAGTAGACTTCAGTTATTCTGGTACCTCCTGTCAATTTTGAGGTTATCCAAAACTAGATATGTCTTGTAATATCTCGGGGGAACGGCAGGAACCTGTGTATATAGTACAAAGTCAATGTGAAACAAATTTCAATTTTGAGTGTTGGCCTTTCGGAATAGTCTATATTGATTTGCTTTGAAGGCAATATGTCATATATCCATGTGTGTATAACCACAATAGAAGGGTTTTGGGGCAAACACATTTGCAACAGTCTGACAACCCAAAAGATTGAGAAACACTATTTTAGAGAATCTATATTGAGAATCTATATTTTAGAAACCTCCATGAGCAATAATTGCTTTCTTTATTTGGCCCTTCAGATTGGCATTGTTGGAAGGACAGGAGCAGGAAAGAGTTCTCTTACCGTAGCCTTGATGAGATTGGTTGAGCCATCCGGGACCATCACAGTGGATGGAGTTGACCTTTCTAAGCTGGGCCTACACGATGTCAGGAACAACATCGCATTCATTCCTCAGGTGAGTAACAGTCCCCCAAGAGTGCTCGCAGTTTGACTGGCGGTATTTTTAGGGTGACGAACAGAAAGAGAGCTTTGATCACGGTGGGGCTGTTACTCCAGCATGGAGTTTGGGCCTCTCTTACTGAATTGGATTGACTGATCCATTGAAAATAATATTCATATCTAATTGTTAGATATATACATTCTTACCATACCAAAGTTTAACTTGGAAGATTGACGGGTTGCAAGATTGGCAAAGCCAATAATTATATAGCTATGTATTTTTATTTTTATGTTTTTTGTACTGTTTTGCGAGACACAAATTCCCATCCCTGGAACAATGAAAACACTTGACATGGTCCCATTTTCGATTCCAGTAAGCACTTGGTGGCATTTTTCCCTACTGTGATGGGCTATCTCTTGTTTTGACTCTTTGGTCCTGCCATCATTCAGTCCTGCTGCAGATTTGTGAAATTCTGGGGATCGTTTCAGGGTATTGGCAATAAGTCTTGTCAGTCAGCTGATGATCTGTTGGATGGTGATGTAAAATGGCGGTACCAGGAGCAGGCTGGGATTGCTTACACCCCTGCCTCGATGATATCTCATTGCCTGTCGAAAAGAGAATTTGAGTTGTCGCCAGTGCTAATCCATGGTCACTAGCCAGAGTTCTTTTTCTACCAGCTCTCCAAATCCCATATGAATCCTCTCACGTCCGGGGAGTGGGTTTTTGCCAGTCGTTTGAGGTGCTGGACTTATCTGTAATCTGTTGCATTTTTGGGGGGGTTTCCCATCTTGGAGGTGGAGGGCAAGGTTCCTCCTTCCAGTGTTTGCATTAACATGAATAACCACCTTTGTAGAGAATTACTCATTGCTGCAAGATGCCTCAACTAATGAATGGATATGTGACTTTCTTCCCCACAGGATCCAACCTTGTTCAGCGGTACTCTCAGGAGGAACCTAGACCCCTTCTCAGAGCACGGAGACTCAGCACTGTGGAACGCACTCAAAGAGGTAATTCATTCCACCGTCCTGGTCCTTATAGCTTAGCTCACTTTTTGAGAGTGAATGATGGCTAAATTCCTAGCACAATGCTGCAGTACCTGGGATATTGTGGGAAATAGAGTTTGTTAATAATATTTTAGAAACTGGAAGGCTGTTTGAAGAAGGAGATCAAGGTGATTGTATGAAGCATTCTGCTGTGTGGTGGGTGGGTAGGAATGAGTAGGGGAATCCTCATCTGTCATAAGTCACACTCAATCTCTCATTAGAGCACATGTCTGGACACATTTCTCTTGCAGGAATTTGCCAAATGTGTTTGAAATCAAGGCAAGGGTTAAAAAATGGGCAAGGGTGCCCTCTCAATGGTAATTTAGAGATAATAAAGAAACTTAATGATCAGAAAGTGTTTTTTCAGAATGTCACATGACACAAAATGGCAAAGATGGATTGCATTGCTTCGTTGATGTTCTGCTTCCACACACCATCTCTGAGTAAGAGAGGAAACCTTTCATGCTGGATGTGTTCACCACTACCTTGTTGATCTGTGCAGTCTACATTAGTTTCTTCTCTCCCTGACACTGAGGAATTGTAGATCACTGCTCTTGGGGGCAACCACAAGCCTGACATTTTTACCTTCTGTCAGTGGGCCTAGCTGGGAACAAAATGTTGCTCCTAAAAGTTTAAACTGAGAAAGTAATGATTTATGAGAATGATTTTTTGGAATGAAATTATATGCCATTTTTAACTCCAAAATTGTTTCCCCTGACAAAATACGACCCTCTCTCATAGGTTAATTGATTCACCCCAAATGGGAACCACTCATGAGGATCTAAACCGAAACATCCATGTTGGCTGGATGAGTCCTCTCACACATTGCTGTGTCAGAAACGTTTGACATGTTTTACGGGATGGCAAGGAATTTGAAGGAAATATGTTATGATCACAAAATAATTCCTACAGTTGGTTCTCGGACAGAGAAACGTAATGAAGAGATATCTGGTTCTCCTGGCAGCAGGCCTGACAGATCTTGTGTGCATGAGATGTGATGAGAATGATTGCCTGCCATATGTTAGAAGACCTCGGCCTGTTATTTCAGGCTTCAGTGACCCAGTACTATTTGATACTGACTAACATGGACTGACTATCTCATTGCAGGTTGAACTTCAGTCAGCGATTGAAGATTATCCAGAGAAGCTAGAGATGAAGGTTACGGAGGGAGGGATGAACTTCAGTGTCGGGCAGAAGCAACTGCTCTGTCTGGCTAGAGCTATCCTCAGGAAGAACAGAGTACTGCTGGTGGATGAGGCTACCGCTAATGTGGATATTAGGTAAGGAGGAGGAGGAGGTAGTAGGCAGAGTGTGGTCCCCAGAGACGAGTGTCGGGCAGAGGTAACTGCTCTGTCTGGCTAGAGCTATCCTCAGGAAGAACAGAGTACTGCTGGTGGATGAGGCTTCCGCTAATGTGGATATTAGGTAAGAGGGAGGAGGAGGTAGTAGGCAGAGTGTGGTCTCCAGAGACGAGTGTCGGGCAGAGGCAACTGCTCTGTCTGGCTAGAGCTATCCTCAGGAAGAACAGAGTACTGCTGGTGGATGAGGCAACTGCTAATGTGGATAATAGGTAAGGAGGAGGAGGTAGTAGGCAGAGTGTGGTCTCCAGAGCGAAGCCTGTCGTGCCAGGGTTGTGACCTCCTCAGTCCATGGGTTGCAGCAATGTCTTGAGTCTGTGTGTGTGGTTGTCTGGGAGGCAGCATGAAGCTCCCTGTAAGAGGAGGTACACATTCAGTTGTCCTATTTTCTCGGTTGATAGAGCTTTGGACTGCAGATTATATGATTGGAAGTTTGAATCCGGTACATGCCTGTTCAGCTTTGTCCATGTGCCCTTGGGTGAGGCACTTCATCTGATCCTTATCTCGACACCCTCTTTCACACATATGGTGTTGTGGTTATGAACTGTGGCTTCATTTCCCAAGATTGTGGGTTGAAAACCAGTCCTGACAGCAGAATGGTCATCCAGTTTCAGGGTTGCAGTAGCCCTCTGCTATCCCACAATCATGGTCTTAAGTCATGTTGTGCATTAATGCGCACAATACCTCAGCTTGGCGTATGTCTTGTATTAAGGGGACGGCAGCATTTTTGTTGTATTTTTCACATCCATTTCCTACACTTATTTTGATTTTGACCTGGGTCTTCACAGACGATGTGGAGTGCAGCAGCAATTGGACCAATATTATGCCATGGGTGCCCTTCCCCAGTCTCCCCAAGGAGGATCTAGCCCCCATAACCCAGATGCCTCACCGGTTACACATAAGAAACTAAGGAAATCAATAGCTAGAACTGATGAACAATGTTGCATCCACAAGTTTGAGGAAAGTTGGGTGCATATGCTGCAGACAGCACCTAGCTGCAGGGGGTTATGATCCTGACACCATGGTCCTTGCCTGCAGGTACTCATCACAGCGGAGTTTGCTGGGATGCACCCAACTGAACTCTCCTGGTCAGTTCTTCACGCCTAATAATAATAATTACAAGTACTTATGAAGCGCTTTTTGCCAAAAGGATTGAAAGCGCTGTTTGAACATAATCAACTGAAATCGCAAGTAGTGTACAAATACTTCTTTTAGTGTTTCTTGAACAGGTTGATGGTCTGACATTGCCTCACGTTTCTTGGAAGAGTGTTCCATATTGATTGGCCGCATGTGGAAAAAGGCACGATCCCCATAACGGGAATGCGATGCCAAAACTCCAAGAAAACACTGGCTTGATTCCGTGTGGTGCGATGAAGATGGATATCTTCAGTTATCTAATTTGGTGACATGCCAGACAATGTCTTAAATATGTGGATCGCAGTTTTGTAGTTGATATGCTGGGCAACCGCCAACCAGTGGAGCATCCTGAGTAGTGGTGACGCGTGGTCAAGGAGGGGTTTTTCTGGGGGTCGAGCATGGCCGCTCTATTCTGAAGTGGTTGTAGACGCTTGATGGATCCATTGGATATGCCATGTAGTGAAGCATTGCAATAGTCAAGGCAGGACAAGACTAGTGCTATCACTACGGCATGACATGTGTCATCATGGATATACTTGCGTATCATTCCAATATTTCGTAGGTGATAGTTGCCTAGATAAGATGACAAATTTTGTCTTTCTCCACCACAGAACGGATGAACTGATTCAAGAAACGATAAGGGTGAAGTTCAGCGACTGCACCGTATTTACAATTGCCCATCGTCTGAACACCATCATGGATTCAGACAGAGTGCTGGTAAGTCCCTTCCTAAATTGTAGTCTGGCCTGAGTGAAGTTTGGGGAGAGATATTTGCCTAAGTGAAGTTGGGGGAGAGATATTTGCCCGAGTGAAGTTTAGAATAGATTTTGTGATCTCTCTATTTGTGAATTGAAGCAAGGTGACCATAGTACTCAAGCAGCAATTGAGCACAGGAAAAATCAATTATCATTCTATTGTGAATGTATGCAGGTGTTGTCAGACATAAAATGTAGATAGGGTGACAATTTGTTGATTCTGCATAAAATAATACTAATAATAATTCCAGGTATTTGTATGGAAGCACTTTTTGCCAAGATGATACTGCATGTAACACAATCAACTGAACTCGCATGTAGGGAACAAATATTTCTTTAGGTGTTTTTTGAACTGTTCGATGGTCTGACATTGCCTTACGTTTCTTGGGAGTGTGTGCCATATTGATGTTGCATGATCGCCATACCGGGAATGAGATGCCATGGAAATGGATTTCCTCAGTCATGAAATTTGGTGACATGCCAGACATTGATTTGAATGTGTGTTGTGTAATTTTGTGGTTGATATGCTGGGCAACCGGTGGAGTATTTCCAGTGTTGGTGCTGCATGATCATGACAGAAATTCTGGAGGAAAAGCTGGGCTGTTATGTTCTGCAGGTGTAACTAGCATGTAATCGTTGTTCTTTCATAGGTTCTGGATGAAGGTAGAATTGTAGAGCTCGAAGAACCATACCTGCTCCTGCAAGACGAAAATAGTCTCCTCTCGCAGATGGTGGCTGAAACAGGGACCCAGGAGTCTGCCAGACTTCTAGCCACTGCCAGGCGTAAGCACTTCCACATAGATGTTGGGGAAAGTGGAGAATCTGACGGGGAGCTTGATGAAGGAGAATCCGGGGAAATCACTGAGATAAGCGATGAAAGGGAAATCCCCAATGTGGGGGCAGAAACGGATCCGCCCAGTGATCGTGATTGATGCAAAAGTGCATCCCGATGTGATGGATGTCTGCATCTCGGAAGATTCTTTGAGGGAATTCAGGTGCAGACCCGTGCTGAGGGTTTGATAGAAGAAGGGGTTGTAGAAGAATCAGATGAATCGGAGACTGAACATAATCAATTTGATGAGAGGGGTGGTTCCACAAAATTAGATGGAGAAAACCCTTATGCAGAGGATTAGTTGATGAAAAGAGGTCAGTTGTTGGACGCCCTTTACTAAGAGGTTGGCGAAAACCAGGATGTTGTAGATGAACTGGTAAAATTAGAAGAATTCGAAGCTGACTATGGTCAGTGGGATGTAGTCCAACAAGATTAGCTGGAGGAAAACGTTATTCGGTATATAGTATATTCACCTGCAGTTGTTAAAAGAGGCTAGTGGGAGTGTGGTGGGGATGCCATAACAAAGGATTGGTGAAATTCTTTCTATCGTAGGGAAACTCGTAGAATTTGGAAATGTTCATGGTCAGAGGGATGCATAGTCCCGCAAGAACAGGTGGAGAAACTATTACGCAGTATATAGTAGTATAGTCACCTGATAAGAAGGGCTAGTGAAGGAGGACCCACTGATCATTCATTGGCTAGGGATGTAAAATGGCAGCCTTGGGAGCAAGTTGGGATTGGTGACACCCCTGCCTCGATATCATCTCTAGTTGCAAAGAGGAGGTGGGCTGTTGTCGGTGCCCATCCACGATCACACAGTGAGGGCTCCTTGATGAGCCTTAAGCCTGAATTTGTAGAAGTCGCATCAAATCAAATCCATGCTAAAGTGTAGCAAAAATCATGATGTCGTAGGAGAACTGGTAGAATTAGAAGAATTTGAAACTGGTCATGATCAGTTTATTGAGAGGGGTGGCTTCACAGTATAGCCATTCATATTTGATACAATTGGTGACATGTAATTTCCTCCTACTTTTCTTTCTCCTAATATGCTAAACTGCTCTAAAAAATCATGATTCTATCACGAAATCCTGGGAAAATGAATGAGAGACCTGTTGCAGTAGTTTAGTGTCATTAGTTGGAACAGACCCTAATGTGGTAGAATTACCTGCAGCTGATAGAGATTAAGAGGCTAGTAGAGATGCCAATTGTACTATTTACATCCAGATGTTTCTGGAAAACTTGCATGTTTTATTATCAAATGTTATATGTAGTTAATATTTGCCTCTTCCCTAGGGTTAGATTAGCTTACTAGTTGGTATAGCTCCAGACTCGTAGTCAGTAGATTTGCAAAGTTTGAATCCTGTAGGAAAGCCAACAGGCTTCGTCTACAGTGCTCTCGGACAAGGCATGGCGAGACAAGGCAAGGCATTCCAAAAGAAGGAATAATAATCGCCTAATCTAATTTGCTTGTATTCGCTCTGTTGGGCAACTGTACATATCTCAGGGATGCCCGAATCAGTCATAACTAATTTCACATGCACATTATATGTTCTACTGCCATAATATGAAGGCGGACTGCCTCATTTTCCCCTGTGTTACAATTGAGTGTGTGGACTAGATACTGGTCGGAATACGAGAAACAGACAGGAATCTTGTCATCAGCGTCAGCATTATTGTCATCAATGTCAGCATTATTGTCATCATCATCATCATCAATGTTAGCAATATATTCATCCTATTGTTTTCGATTATTCATATCATCAAAATCGATCGAACCACTGTGTAACACATAATCAATTAATCTTTTATTGGGCACGTCCCTAATTGATTGTTTCATGGTACCCATGTGAGAAATTGGGCTCCTTGTTGAGAGTAGTTTATCGCTATGTTGGCTATTGGGAAGTCCCCGGGGGACACCTCGAAGTAGCACACAAACATTGAATGTCGGGAGTGAACGAGCAAGAGATGTGTAGTATATAGGATGTGTTTGACAAAACTCCAATAATGAAGTTCAGGGGTACTACTTGAAAAGTGCTTCGAAGATGTTTTCGATGTGAAAAAGTGCTGTAGAAGCACTGAGATATATTTTATTATTATAGATAATGTGGCTATTCCTCCCCAAATCTGCTATGAATTGCCATCATATACTGAGATGAATATTATTAGAGTAGTATTTCTGCATGATTTGCTGAAATAAACTGTGAATTGAATCAACATTAGGCAATTTAATAGTCTGGTGCATGGGGGTGCTAATTCTCCCAATTAGGTAAGCTTCCAGAACATTAGTCCAAGCTACTGTTATTATATTGATATATTGACACTCATTTTTATTTTATTCATGTTGGCAACATATACAGGTGACTGAGATAAAAATTGTGGAGTATTTCTGCATGATTAGCTGGAACAAACCAAAAATTTGTTTCAATATTATTTGTACTTTTTCCTTGATCCATCCTATATGCAGAAAAGAAGGAAGTTCTTAAATTGATATGTGAAGTTACTAACATATGCCCTGGGCTCATGTGTACAATACATAAAATACTTAAATTGAACATTATGCAGTAACTTCTTTTGTAAAGTTGGTTGAGCATGCAGATTACCTTTGGGATAGTAAGATAAGTAATTAGGGATGCTACTAGTATCGCCAATACCATCAGAATGAACAACCTCCATCTTTGTGGTCAAAGCATTGACATCATTCACAAACATTTGACTACATTTGAGTAGTCTGATCGTTGGAACATCTGCTTGTCCGCACCAATGCAATCCCCAGAGAGGAATGGGAAAGTTTGTCCTTGTTACACAGTCCCTGGACAAGTCCTATCAGATGAAGAAAGAAATAAAAGATGCTGTGGCCCCACTATGGATTGGTAACAACGTGAGGCATAAAAAACAAATTCTGTGATTACGGCAACAAATTAGGAATACTGAAGTGGAAAAGAGGGTAAAAGGTGAGAAATGGAAAAAAATCAGCTGACTGTCCCAAATTTTCGATCAAATGCCGAAAACAGTATGGTTGTTTTTACGACAACCAACTTTTTAGGGTTTGTGCAAAATTCTCTCCCCCCTCATTGGGGAGTCCTGTATGGCCTATGCATAACATTACATCTAACTGTAACAAACCATATCAATTTGGCTCGGATATGTATGTGCCATTGTTCTGACCACTCATATGGAAGCCACAAGTGTATTGAGTTTAAGCATATTGCAAATTATCATGTTCATCCAAAGTTATTTGATGTAAATAATTCCATTGATAAAAATGAAATCACTTGGACAAAGTATTTTGGACATTGCCTTCTCAGAGAGATTGGTAGAAAAGTATTTCCATAAATCATCACTTCACATATTTATGTTTATTTAATATCATCTTGGCATCAACTTGAGTCCGTCTTCAAACTGTGATGTATTGTTTCATCTTCAGAGAGCCTGTAAATAAAGCTACTTTGATCCAGAACAAGTAAGCAACAATGCGTTGTGATTCCTTGCCATATTTCCATATTTGGGAACTTTCGCAACTTGAAAAGGATTTTCAGCATTCCAAAACCTTCTATTCATCATGCAAATAGGAAGCAGGTAGATAACAATTTGAATCAATAATTACACAACATATTTGCTACCTACACATACCTAATTTAGCCATGATCCATGCTTGCGTTGTTCATATTGAGGACGTAATCAGGATGTTTTACTTATGATCTTGAATGACCTACATGTGGGGGAGTGCCGAGTGGGGCAGCACCAAGGTGGGGAGACGGGGCGGCGCTGCCAGCCACCAGGATTTGCCCAGAAGGGGTTAAGGGAAAGTCCAAGTTCCAGTTCCCCACTCTGAAGTGCACCTCACCCTAATTCCCTCACCC
>JAODTT010284257.1:0-13150 GCA_025400115.1 Pentamera pediparva
AGAAGGCTGCGGGCCGGGTGTCACAGATCGTTTAGTTTCCTTTGGTGAAGTCGGGGTTTCTGACCTGGACTTTGCAGATGATGCTGCTTTGCTTGCGGAGTTTGTGGATTCTCTGGTGGATACCCTTGGAACACTTAGTCGCGAGGTCCATCCGTTGGAACTTCACATGCCATGGGCTAAGACCAAGATCAAGTCCTTTGGTGATGCTTTGGATAGCGCCGTTGAGTCGGTGCATGTGTTGGGTGCAGTGTGGATGTCACTGAGTCTTTCGTTTAGTGGCACTGAGTCTTGTGAGCCCGAGGTCAGTAGATGCCTCGGGCTGGAGTACGGTGTCATGAGGTCACTGGATCATGGCGGTCACGATATCCGAGCAGATGAACCGAGCTCTGTGTCTTCAACTCGATTGTGCTTCCAGTCTTGCTATACTGTAGTGAGGCGGGGTCGTACATTGTTGGGCGGAGACTGGGTTCCTTCTTGACTACCTCACTTCGCCATGTTCTTGAATACCGCTGGCATGACCGCGTGTCCAACTTCAGGGTACTTAGGGAGGCGTGGGTGATGAGGGTCAGCTGTCCTCTGGTGAGGCTCATCCGTCCGATTCGTGACCATCAACTGCGCTTCCCTTAGCATACGGCGCGCCTCTCGGCTGGCGATCCCGTCCATCGCGTCCTGTCAGCACGGGATTCGGTGGGTTGGAGTCGCCGGCTGGAGTTGCGGCCACGTAGCTCCTGGTTGGCGCAGCTTCGCGGGTACCTCGCTGAAAGGGGAGGGTGGCTCAGGCCTGGTCGCTTGCTCGGATGAGGCCGGGTGATTGGAAGCAGCAGGTGGATTCGGCCAGGTGCCTTCCAGGCATGTGCTCCCAAGAGAGTGTGAATTTGTTACTCCTCTCGAAGGAGTATATGGTTCACTCTTGTTTTTGGAGTGGTGAGTGGAACACTTCGGCGATAGATCTGGGAGCCTACTGGCACTCCCGAGCCGTGCGTCAGGATTTTCCGGATAGGGGGTCCGAAAAGAAGCGGCGATTCTCCGGCAGAGGTGTCTTGCGTCGCGACATGAACCTGGCTGGGCCAAGGGACGAGGCGGTGGCTCTCAGCCCAGGCGAAGGGTTGATATTTATAAGTGGGCAGTGCTTTCAACAAACCCTTCAAATGCTCAATATCTTGGTGACCGAATGTTTGATTTTGGACAGGTTTAGCCAGGTTACTGGCAGCTGCTGGGTAAGCTATCTCACAACCCGTCACAGAAAAAACAAAAAGCAACGCCGAGTCTTCGTGTAGCAAATAGTTGTATATTTCATTTGCCGCCTCGATCATTACAAATGAACAATTATGGTTAGGCTACGCCCAATAATTGCCAACTAATATTATGATTTAGTATGCTACAATGGCAATTTAATTATCACATGAAGATGAAGAATACTTGTTTAGCCTACTTGTTTCTCGATATCGGATGCGGCTAGGTGCCTCCCAGGGAGTTCCAAGCAAGTACTCAATGCATATTGTTCATCACATTCACACTCGTGCAAACTAACGTCCGTGATTGAGGGATATCCCATAGATCACTGCAACCGAGAAACTGGTGGACAACATTACTGACCGAGCCGGTCTCGAATTCACGATATACTGCTTTTAGCCACAGGTCTCGATATCGGATGCGGCTAGGCAGCTATGTGCCTTCCATGCAAGTACTCCAGGCACATTGTTCAACACAATGGCATAGCCCTTGGTTTAACATGGTGTTCAGGAAGTGTTCCGAAAAAAGATGGAGTATGACCAGTGGTGACGCAACAATGTCTTTAAGTTGTCGAATATCTTGAACACGGTTGTTGGTTCTTGAGATCACGCTGCGCAAGAAGGGGTTTAGGTCCATGATTCGTATGATCATATTACCAGAAAGCTAGACCCCCACTTCCCATACCCTGTGGATTCGGGAACATTTCCGTGACAGATAGGCAAACGGTGCGCATACCAGCAATAGAGACTGTTCGACCGGGATGTATTCTGTCCAAGATGTTAGCCTGTGGGCCTATGTACACTACCGTTTACCTCCAGAAGAGGCAATATCGTCTCGAACACCTGTCATATAATCGACAATGCAATTTGCATGACGTCGCGGTGAGAAACATTCACACGATATACAGAAACTAATATTGCATTGACATTTATTATAGTGGCGATATACCAAATTCGAATTCCAATGGGGAGATTTTTTCGGTCTTTTGCCAGTTGCTACCAAACGATATGGCTTCTTTGAGTCATCTTTCCTCTTCTGTTAACTGCCGGCATTTGGACCCTGGTATCAGAGTTGCTCCCTGATAGTTTCGACTTACATGTACTTAGTTTCCACCAATTATGACGATGGATTTATGCTCGGCGCCCATGTGTGCGGATTCTATAACCTACTCATAGCAAACCCATAATTACATATCGAACCGAGTGGGATCAAAATCATGGGTTTGAGACTGTGAAAAAGTAGGCTAAATATGATCCCCAGCGAATGTGGAACATGTTGAAAATGTCCAACGAAGGTTACGTGTCATGAGGACTGAAGGAGTTTGTTACACCATTTTGGGGGTTTGCCCATCAGGATATGCCTGGCAGTGACCTATCTGAGTTGGTTGCATTCGAATCTGCATACACAATATAAATTAAAAAGATAATATTGTTATAATTAGCTCTCCGACGATCAGTTCTAATTGCGGAGCTTGAACTCGCAAATGTAGGCCCTGCTTGCTCGGCACTTTCCGTCGTCCCACCTCCCTGGGTCGTTGTTATATTTGGTGACCATGGTGGCGCAGTCGCTGATCCCTCGGGCGTTGTCGGGCTGACGACCACCCCAGTTGGTATAGCTGCTTGTGGCGCCATTGCTCCATACCCACGTCCCCTCTGCCGCCTGGTCCGTGTATCCGATCCATGTGTACTGCAATCAAATGAAAGAAGAGGCGTTAAGGTCCGGTGACATAACAACGATATCGTATCCTGCACCGATCCGATTTTCTCGATTCTAGGCTGACAATGCCATTCCTTGAGATCATTATAGCGGAAACACCTATGCAGCCCCAATGATAAAGGACCATAATCGTTATTTGTGAAACAGTGGAACCACTTCGGAACCCATCCGATGTGGAACCGCCTATAACCAACTTCAAATTTCTCCAGGAGAGATCTAGGATTCTGGGTGGGGGGAGAGAATGCCGTTCATAGATCACCGTTCTGGGGGAGCTTTTGAATAGAGGTACTATCAGATGCAATATCTGGCATAATTTGGATGGGAAATTCTTGTAATGAGTGAAGGACCACAAGAAAAAATATAATGCTCCGCAAAAAAAGGGCGTACGCTCCCTCTAGATCCGACAAAACGACCACGAATGTCCTCCGCACCAAGGGCGCAACTACTGGTGGCCGGAGGATGGGGTGGGGGTCACGATCCCAACTTTTGGGTGGACCCCCAACTTGTTTAAGGTCCCGATACTGCTAGTGTGTAGTGATCTAGACCCCCTTTTGGACCCCTAACTTTTGACAAATGACCCATTTTACCCCAACTGTCAACAAGTGGTTTCGCCCTTGTCCGCACCCTCCATGGTCAGTGAAAATTTATGCAAAAGCCTGCAGAGAGACAAAGACGATTGTAAGAGAGCCTGCTTGCCCAAGCTTCGTTAGATCGACCAATTGATCAGATTTCAGGACATCAACCAGTAGCGTACCGAGAGATTTCTCCTGGGAGGGGTTTTGAATGTCGGGACCGAAGGGAAGTGCGCCCTCATAAATGGCCTTACCCTCCCTATTGGCAAATAAATGCAATTTATGGGCCGCTAAACACACGGCTGTTATTTTTATCAAATAACAGCTGCAAAACCTCCACCGAACAGTGAAAAAGGGTGTATTCTGGATCAACTTTTCTGCCGGGTAACTTGTGTCATGGGAGGTTCTGACCCCCCAAACCCCTCCCTTGCGTACCCCACTGACAACAACACATCAACACAAGAGTAGGAGGGTATCCGGAGCAGTGTGCATGCACTTTCAAAAAAAAATGGGTTTTTTCTGGAACCTGCCTCATTCCTGGGTCAAAAATTGACTCAAATTGGATCAAATTGTTCTAATTTGGGTCAAAATCTGACTCAGAAATGTTAGGTAGGTTCCCTTCCAATCCAATTTGGGTGTAGGTGACAGTGCGACTACGCCCCTCCCCCCTCCCATTCCCACCACAGACAAAGCTCTCGTTGAGCGCCCGCTGGTGGTGGCACAGTTAACGTACTACCCGGTATACCTCTTGTATTATGAGAGTCATACATAAATGTAATAGACTTGACCCTAATCCCACATCTTTGGAAGATTGAAAATATAATCCATTGGATTGATTGTAACGCAGATGACAATAATATTATTCGAAGATTGGAAAAAAGAAATTGGAGACGGTAACAGAGAACTTTCTTACAGGAAAGCCTACAATGTATCAAAATAACATGATCACAAAGGAATAAAGAGTTTGTGGGATGTTTCAGGGCCAGGGACAGTAAGGGCATCAAGGACATTCATTATCCTATGAAAAGTTGAAACATACATTTACTACAACAATTTTTCCAATATTGCTGATTGAATTACAATGAATTTTGCTAGAATTACCGATGTCATGAATGTAGGCATATTAATACCAAATATTCAGCATTCTGTAAATTTAGGTGGGATCTTATTCTCTTTCTTAATCAATAAGTCTGTGACGATTTTTCCCGTATATGACTACTAGGGATTTGAGGGTCTGATTTTAATGGGAAGTGGGAGTTGAATAAACTGTTCATATTGCATTGTTCTCAAAATGTAACAATTTTATCACTGATCATGCATGAAACTTTGCGATGGTTTTTAAGGCTAATATGAATTCTGACATCAGGTGGGATTTCAGAAGAGTTCAGAACCAAGTGAGTAGAAACTATAGCCTTAACATGTAGCTTTGATTGAGCAAGATATGCGAGTCAGAAAAGAAAAGCAGGAAATGGGCAGATTCTAAGGAGAAACTGAATGGATTCCGACCTGATATGATAATACTGCAGCTGGTCGAGTCTTGTCCTGAAGGGTTTGACGCAAGGCAGGAGTAGACCCCTCCGTCCTCCTGGCAGCTCTCGGGGATCTTCAGGGTACCCTCCCCTTCACGGGAGTCTATCTGATAGGGCGGCTCGCTCAGCACCTGCTCCGAATCCTTGAACCAGGAGAGCTTAGGCGAGGGGTAGCCCCCCACCTTGCACTTGAGGACGATGGGCTCCCCAGCTGTGAGCACCAGCTCGGGGGCGAGCCGGCTCACAAAGTGGGGCTTTGATGGCGGCGGCTCTGGGGCTATGGGAGGGAGGGGGCATGAAGAGAGTGGTGCGAGAACAGTGTGTGTGAAATGAAGATGGAGAAAGAAGAATAAAGACCATCACAACCAACTACTGCAAAACGTTTCTTCACTTTCATGCAAGAAAATCCTAGAAATTGGCATAGTTATGAGGGAAGTCTCAATAAAAATCCTCCAGGGAAGCATTATACTCTCAGCCATTTCTGATAGATATTCCCTATGCAAAATGTTCAAGGTTACTAAGAGTACCAACCAGCAGTCTGGAACTCAATAACTGAATAAATAATAATGCATGAACTACTTCTGCATTCTCAGTATTATCGTTAACTTATCCTGAGCACTCTTTGAAAAGGGAGATTTTGGGCAACACAAGCTAACACAAGCAATTTGTGATATGTCACAGTGAAATAAGTTGGTGGTTTAATTTCCAAATGAGCCAAGCTGTCATCTTTCCCAGTGAATGAATTTCTCTCCAAAATCACTATGGATTTCCTTTCTGAATATTTACCTGTGTTCTGAATGTTAACAAGACGATTAGTCAATGATTGAATTGATTTGCTGGTGGTTCAATTTCTAAAAGAGGCAACTTGCCATTTTCCACAGTAACTGGCAACCGATGATTCCTAGCCAGTGTACTCCTCGATTTTATTTTTGGAAATTTAGTTGTTCCCAAAGATCACACAGAAATTAGTTGGTTGTGACAACTTGTCTTCCAAGGAATAAAAGAGAGAAAGAATTAGGACAGGTGTGCCCACTGACCAGTAGCAATGAAAAGGGGAAGAACAATGCAAAAATATATGGATAGGATACAGATAGCAACAATGAGAATGAATGGCACTACCACCAGAAGGAGTATATGGTGAATAGAGATATGCATTAAGTTATAACAATACTACAACAATCACCACCAATGATTTGTATGGCACCGTAATACAATAAGCATGAATGGCTGAGTTATTTCGGTACAATGTATGATATGCACCAACGGCTGATCGTCCCCACATTCACCATTAATCGGTGTGAGAAAAGCTGAGTCATGATGGAGGCACAGCTGAACAGTTGCACCTAACAACTGTCACATGTCATCCATGTCACTCTGTCCCACCAATAAAATGATGACTTTAACCCTCATGGGTGCACATGCCTGGAAGGTACCTAGTTGCAACTTCCCAATCTCCTGCTTCAAATCAGCTGGCCTTGTCCAGGTGAGTGGCCAGCATGGGGAGTGGCCAGGCATAGTGAGTGACCCATCCTCCCCAACTCTGTGGAGTGCCCATGATGCTGTGTCAACCACAATCTATGAGGCAGTCCCAGTGAGTGGTTCCAACCCACTGAGTACCATGCCGATAGAACACGCTGGACAGGATCGTCCCCAGAGGGCATCCCATATACCAGTACCAATAGAATTATAATATGTAACATACCCTTTGTCAGAGATAGTCCATAGGAGATGTAATATATTCTGCTATCTGGAATATGACAAAACTGCATCCAAATTCTTCCTGTGACCCAATTTGCTGAGAAACAACATCAACAATATTGTGCACTCACCTTTCACAACCACATTGGTCGTTGTTGTGTCCTGCCCGGAAGGATTAGATGCCAAGCATGAATACACGCCTCCGTCCTCTGGGATGCTCTCAGGGATCCTAAAGGTGCACTCTCCGTTCCTGTGGCTGATCTCGTAGAGAGGCTCACTCTTCAGCGGGATCCCATCCTTGTACCAGGTGGGCTTTGGCTGGGGGTAACCTGCTACCTTACACCGGAGAAAGATAGGCTCTCCAGGGGGGAATGACAGGTCTGCCGCCAACTTCAGGGTGAAGTGAGGCTTGGATGGTGGCGGCTCTGGAGCTGTAGTAGGATGAGTAAGATAATAATATCACACATTTATATGGAGCCTTCACACAGAAGTACTTGAAGCGCTTTACAAATGTAACCCTGATCACAGGAACCAGGCATGGACTCTGACAATCCTATAGAGGGTTTGTTACCCTGATCACAGGAACCAGGCATGAACTCTGACAATCCTAGAGGGTTTGTAACTCTGATCACAGGAACCAGGCATGGACTCTGACAATCCTATAGAGGGTTTGTTACTCTGATCACAGGCACCAGTCATGGACTCTGATAATCCCAGAGGGTTTGTAACTCTGATCACAGGAACTGGGCATGGACTTTGACAATCCCAGAGGGTTCATTACTCTGATCAAAGGCACCAGGCATGGACTCTGACAATCCCAGAGGGTGTGTTACTCTGATCACAGGAACCAGGCATGGACTCTGACAATCCCAGAGGGTGTGTTACTCTGATCACAGGCACCAGGCATGGACTCTGACAATCCCAGGTGTGTTACTCTGATCACAGGAACCAGGCATGGACTCTGACAATTCCAGAGGGTGTGTTACTCTGATCACAGGAACCAGGCATGGACTCTGACAATCCCAGATGGTGTGTTACTCTGATCA
Organism: Pentamera pediparva; assembly: GCA_025400115.1. Classification (NCBI taxonomy): domain Eukaryota; kingdom Metazoa; phylum Echinodermata; class Holothuroidea; order Dendrochirotida; family Phyllophoridae; genus Pentamera; species Pentamera pediparva. The sequence continues at coordinate 7,795 of JAODTT010284257.1, forward strand.
CAGGAACCAGGCATGGACTGGAAATCCCAGAGGGTGTGTTACTCTGATCACAGGAGCAGGCATGGACTCTGACAATCCCAGAGGGTTTGTTACAGTTAAAGACGGTACAAATCCTTCGGTTTAGTTGCATCTTACAACAACTGTCTGATGACTACAACCCTCTGGCTAGAGGGGCAGTGCATCCCATGGGATGCTGCAAGGAACCATCCCATTACAAAACTACTTTGCAAGCTGCATCAAAGGTACCATACTGACAGCACTTGACAGAAAACGCTCAACAGCCCATTAGGATTCAAACTCATGATCCAAAGTCCATGATAGTACTGACTGAGCAAATGTCTCCTCTCTCATGAAATAATAGGACCAGACACACATGTATATACATAGAACCTCCATGAACTTAGCAAAAATGGGAAAACAAGAAAATGGGAACATAAAATTACACACAGACTGTTTGAATCAAGTGAGTCTTTAGTAGCTTTCGAAAGCTATTTGGTGAATCTGCGAATACAGCCTCAAACTTATAAGAAAATACATTGGAGCAGAAAAACCAAGTGTTGATTCCAAGGACTGCAATCATTCAATTTGAACCAACCTGCCACAGCTACATTACAACTGGCCGATTCCTGGCCGGATGGGTTCGTGAGCAGACAGGAGTACACCCCACCGTCATCCTCCTGGGCGTTTGGTACCCTCAGCTGGGCATCGCCGTTCCTCTGTGAAATCTCGTGAGATGGTTCGTTCTTCAGTTGGACACCGTCTTTGTACCATACGACCTTGGGTGGGGGGTAACCCTGCACCCTGCATTTGAGCTCCAAGGGTTCCCCGTCGGGGAGCCTGATCTCTGGCTCGAACTGGGAGAGGAACTGGGGCTTTGAGGGTGGTGGTTCCGCAGCTGTAGTCAGAAGCGAGGAAGGTGGAGATGAAGATGTGCATGATGCATGGAGGTGTATAAGATAAGCTGGCGTGATGAAGAATACATTCAATCAACATGGAGATATATGAATGTTTAGTCTGCTCAAAAAAATTGTGAAGAGTACATGTCATGAGTGATATTATCACCAAGGAACAATCATGATCGAATGAAAATATGAGGGTGATATCTGTGGCCCAAAATAATACACTGGACAGAAATCAGCTTGATGAGCATCTCCACCACTTCTAGGGGCACTCCACCAACCGAGTCATCTACACCTCAGTCATGCCCTCCACCATCAAGACTGTGTAAAGACCCCCTCTTATCATGACCCCATCCCCAAACCACACCCACCAGCCTACATTCAAGACAGACAGCCAAATTCCCAATAAGTCGCTGTTTAAATAAAATGATGGTCCGTCTGGTGCCAAGCATCAACGCAAAACCAGATATTATGGGATAGCACCTCGGGCGAGTTCTGTATCTAACGAACGGGTGGCAAAGTACAACAAATTCTGACAAACAGTTGGCAAAAGGCCCACTCATTGAAATCGTCCAGTCACATTGCTTCCACTGTAGAGCGCCACCCACGTACCACGAACATAGGTGTGTATCATGATTATGCAGCACTCCGATATTTAGGGATATGGAATAGTCACCGAGTGAAACGTCTCCTTGCATTTGAGATATAGAGAATATTGTATTTTAATTTGTTTGATAATAGGTGGGCGCACCTTCTAGAAGAAAACAGAACAGGACCCCAGCGATAGGAACGCCCGGCCCAAGCCCGGCTCGATCACGTTCAACACTCCAATGAAAATAGCCTACAACTGAATAGAATAAACTGATATATACTTTATAATGTTAACTGTTGTCTTAACGAACGGCGTTACGTTTGGTTATTTATTATTTATGTCAACAATTACTTCTGTTATATAACCTCGACGATTGTGATCGAGACGACCCTTATGTAAATGCGGTGACCGCATTTTATTGAGTTTCCAAATTGTTCCGATTTTAAAAGTGGTTGCAAAGCGTCTATATCTGGCTGAGGCAGCCTTTCTTTTTCATTATAGTGCATATAAACATCACCTGTATATTGCTATTGTGTATTCCTGGAGTATGCACCTTTGCTGGATGACTTTAAAAGAGGCGATACACTCAAAGAAAATATAGTCAAATTAACTAGAATTCATATCAACTGGGCCACGGACAGAATCCAGTCAAATATTTGACTAGATTAGGGTCAATTTTGAAGAGAAAATTATATCGGGTTTGAGCAGAAAATAGTAATAGGCCTATATGACCCAGATATAATCAAATATTTGAGTAGATTCGGTTCGTGGCCCATTTGATATGTAATCTAGGCCTATAGTAAATTTGAGTAGATCTTTTTAGAGGGAATCGTTTCTCAACACCGGGCGAATAATCGACGCTCCGTAATTTGTATGACTTTACGACGAAAAGTCGTCCCACGATATATCGGAACTACCTCTGCATTGGCATAGCAGAGTGACGGTATACCGTAATGATGTAGAATTGCACCAGGACGGATGACGTCATACAATCATCGGGGTCGCTTAATTCGTGTCCAGTTGCTACCAAACAATCTTGCCTCTCTGAAATGATATAGCCCTAATGTCGTATTCGTCGGAAAACGGATACATTACATTTCGGTTCCCAGACAACTCCGGCCCACCCAGACAATTCGCACCCAAACGTGACCCTAACTTTAGACCCTCACCCTAACCCTGGCCCTAACAAGAATTTTGTTGAGTGGGAATTGTCCGGGTGGGAATTGTCCGGGTGTCAATTGACCAGTCACATGCATTTCATCTTGTCACCGTTTACTGGTATCAACAAACTACTCTATGAGCACGGAACTTACTTCCGGCATTGTGCCAACTATTGGCAAAGGCCTAACCATACAAGAAACCAGAATGGACAACAACAACAACAAACAACCGTGAACGACTCACAGTCGCACTTTTCGATTTGAAGTTAAACCAACTCAACGATTGGAGGCTATCTGGTACTTTCTGGTTTTCCTTGGAACCACTTTCCACTCGATGACGCGATGTTCCGAGTGCGTCCTCCCTTCCAAAACATAAACTGCCGCAAATAGAGTACCAATATATTATTCATACTGGCAGATTGGGTCGGGTATGGTTGGAACGACTGAAGTTACACTACTCTCTCAAATGATAGGAGTTAAAAATAACTCCTATATTATAGACTGTTCCCTAATGGCACTCCTTTGGTATACTCAAAACTGAATCTATTCGATTTATCACCATCCTGAATCAGTGTCCTAGATGGATCTAACCAGCGTGGAAAAACAATATAATCGACTATATACTAAGTCCTCCAGGAGAGTGTCATTAGGGAACAATCCATTAGATTCATTTAAACTCCTAATATTCAAGAGAGATTCCACTGCATGAGCACCTAATGAGTATTTATAGCATTTCTAAACAGGTGAAAGAGAAATACAGAAAGTTGTGGTTGTGTTTGCACGAGAAAAATAGTCGACAACTCTGCATAGCAATGTGGAAGTGGGTTTTGACTGCTTAAAGGTCAATTTATAGACATGTGATAATAGGTCGCTTTTGAACTTGTTCATTAGAAAAGAGCATATACAACTCATTTGGGGGATTGGATGAACATGTAACATACCAAGGAGAACCGTGTCCTTGATCATGGGGTATGGGCCCTTTCCAACCCGCGAACCCCATGGTGCAGAGAGCTACAATAACATTACCCAGCGATCATAAAATGTTCACATGACGCAAAATATTGCAGAGTTTCAATAAGCCTGGTCATTCCCTACCCTGCTAACCCGGGAGAAATATTCGCAACTCAGTGGTTTTGGTTTGTGCGAGATTGTGACAACTATTGGCGTGCTGCCGATCGTCAAAAGTCACACGAACTATTAGTAGGCCTAAGGTATTCAATTGGCATCAACCGTAAGTGATGGCCATTGTCGTATCCGGTATTTTCCGGATTTTAGCATGTTCAGTGAACGTTTGACCCTTGCCGATATCAATATCCAGCAACTGTCACCTCGAGCCCCCGAAACTCACTCCGCTTGTGATGTTCATAAATTAGTATCAATTCCACTGACCTTCTCTGTTTCCATGTGTAGATGGGGTTATTGTCAGGTTGTTCGCGGGCGATTTCCTGAATGTAGTCTGGTAGAGTGGTAGTAGTCTCCGGCCCTTCTTCGGATGGGTAAGTTTCCTATCCATCAACAATTTGATAAGATTCCCAACAATGTTAATTATGTAGTTTTCTCTTACATCTTCAGAACCACAAGTTGTGGGGCAATGGGTTGTTTGTTTCCCCAACTCCCAATGATCGTGCTTGTATGAGGCATAGCATGGGTGTACTCATGTTAGCGCAACAGGGATAAGTCTGGCGCAATCTGGCAGCGAAGACGCGCAGGAAATTCTGATTGAATGCCCGAACAGCGCACCTCCCGTAAGATATTCCCTGATTGGCTGTTCTTATCGTATGGACTAAATCGTGTTCTTCGTTAGTGTTAGGGTATAAATGAAGGTTAAGGGTGTGCGTTATCCAATGAGGGAAATTTCTGTTCAGAGGTGCGCACCGTCCCAAAAATGTACTCACATTCAGGTTCGTTTTGTGGTAAATTTGCACACTTTGATCTGACTACCAATTAACCTTCCAGCAGTTTCTAAGCGGATTTCATCAGTACGTGGATTTTACGACGACCGCTGTGTTTGGCTGTTTGCATTGACTGAAGTTGCCGGATTGTATTAACTGTTAGGATTAGGGATTGGGTTAGCGATTAGTTAGGTTCAACCAATGCAGAAGATCCCTGTAAAAAATACCCTTCAGGATATCAATTAAACTGGTGCGATGATAGTATGCGCTTTTAGGAGAAGTTTTTCGACTGGGTCTTGATGTTATTATCTCATCGGTTCCGAAGGGCCGGATGAGATATTGTAGTCAGTTTGCCATTGGGCCTAGATTGAAGGATTAATTATAAAAGGAATATTGTGTTCAAATAGTTTAGAGTGGCAATTGTTAGAGGGACAACACCGTACTTGGTGTCCCCTTGTTGGTATATACATGGGTGTAGTCTCTATGATGAGAGTACAATATAGCTATAGGAGGGGGTATTATTACTTATTACACTGCTTGCATGTATAGGGGTCTGTGCAGGGGAGCTGGCTCACCCTCTGTGAGGGCTTGCAGGTCAGAGAGGTGATCGATTTATGGGTTTTTACTGGGATAAGTTAAGAGATTGGAATGTTTATGTGTTTCTCCAGAAGGTTTTGGAAGTGGTATAGACAGAGGGTAGTTGGGTGGAATGCAGAGCTAGAGGGTAGGTAGTAATGGTATTAGAATTGAGTTTGAGTTGAGCAAGTAAAGAAGTGTGTGAGTTGGAGTCAGAAAGTTAATAATACATCAGGA
>JAODTT010285368.1:1517-13146 GCA_025400115.1 Pentamera pediparva
AGCAACTGGCGATGGTCTCGGCTTCTTGGTTCGGGATGGGGTAGGCTTCAACCCACTTCGTGAAATAGTCAGCTGTTACCATGATGTATTTGTTTCCTCTCTCCGTTTGTGGTAATGGCCCCAAGATGTCAATGGCTATCCTCTCCATCGGCGCACCTACGTGGTCCACCTTCATCTTGGATCTCACCCTATTCTTGGGTTGTTTTCTTTCTTGGCAAGGGATACATGCTCGTATCCACGCCTCTACTTGTCGTCTCCACCCGTGCCAATAGCACCTCTTCCGGACTCTCTCCAATGTTCGTTTGATTCCCATGTGTCCTGCAGTCGGGTTGCCATGAAGATGTTCTAGGACTTGCTCCCTCATGCCCCTGGGGGTGACGAGCTGATAAGTTGTTTTGCTCCCATCATGGCTCTCCCACCTTCGGTACAAGACTCCAGTTTTCACTTCTAATCTGCCCCACTGCTCCCAGTAGTTTTTGAGTTCTTGGTTCTCCGGAGAAACCAATCTCTTATCTGGTCTCTCGTCCGCAAGTTCCTTCCACTCGATTATTTTCCTCGTTTCGACATCCTTCATTTGCTCCTTCCTGATGCTCTCCTGTGTCCATTCTTGTAACCACGGTAGATTCCTCTCCTCCACCGACTCCTCAACGACAACAGCGACACGTAATCTATCACTGTCGTGTTCCTTCTCCTTCTTCCTATCGTTCCGTCCAAATGGGAATGGCTCCGTCCTTGTGGACTCTTCATCAGCGGTTTCCCTCTTGGTACAATGCAAACAATCCTCGCCACATGGTCGTCTGGACAACCCGTCAGCGTTCGAGTGGTGCTTTCCTGGCCTGTGTTGCACGTCAAATTCGTACGCACTCAAGAATTCCAACCATCGAGCAATCTGGCCCTCTGGATTCTTGAAAGTCATCAACCAGCGGAGAGCTGCGTGATCTGTCCTGATGAGAAATGGGGCACCGTAGAGGTAATGATGGAACTGTTTCACTGCTTTAACCATAGCCAGAAGTTCCTTTCTGGTGACACAGTATCTCTTCTCTTGCTTGGTCATCGCTTTGCTGAAGTAACTAATGACTCTCTCCTTCCCGTCTTGGACTTGGGACAGGACGGCGCCAACACCAAAATCACTGGCGTCGGTATCCAAGATGAACATGAGTTTCCGGATCGGGATAGGCCAGTATCGGAGCCGACGTCATTGCCCGTTTAAGCTGCTCAAATGCTTCCTCGCAATCTCTATCCCAGTCAAATGCTTGTTTCTTCTCTGTCAGTCTGAAAAGTGGAGCGGCTATTTTTGCAAACCCTTCGACAAATCTACGGTAGTACCCGCAAAGTCCGAGGAAACTCCTAACGTGGGTGAGCGTTTGGGGTCTTGGCCAGTCCTGCACAGCTTTCACTTTCTCTGGATCAGTTGAAACCCCAGTCCCTGACACGACGTATCCCAAGTAGGACACGCTCTGTTGGAAGAGGTAGCACTTTCGCGGGCTCAACTTGAGATTTGCTTCTCGAAGCCTGTCGAATACTTCTTCCAGTCGTTCCAAACTCTCCTCGAATGTTGTTCCGTATACTATCACATCGTCGAGGTAGACGAGGCACTTTTGCCAATGCAAACCAGAGAGCACTCGGTCCATCAGTCGCTCGAAGGTAGCTGGGGCGTTGCACAAACCAAAAGGCATTGTGCGGAACTGGTATAATCCGGCTGGGGTGGCGAAAGCAGTCTTCTCTTTATCATCTTCGTCCATGCCGACTTGCCAGTACCCACTCGAAAGATCGAGCGTACTGAACCAGGTCGAGCCACTGAGTGCATCGAGAGATTCTGTTATACGAGGGATAGGGTAGGAATCCTTGACTGTCGCAGCATTGACCTTTCGATAGTCCACACAGAACCTGGTTTGACCATTTTTCTTCTTAACCAGGACCACTGGGGAAGACCAAGCACTAGATGATGGTTCCACGACCCCTGCATCGAGCATCTCCTGTAATAGGGTGCTCATAGTTTGCCTCTGATGAACTGGTACCCTTCTCGCTGGCTGCTTTATGGGCTTCGCTGTACCAGTGTCTATCGTATGCTGGGCCACTGTTGTTCTTCCAAGATCATCGGGAGATTTGGAAAACACATCGGCATACTGCAAAAGGAGTTCATCCAACATAGCTCGTTGGTTCAAGTCCAGTCGCTCACCGCAGGACTCCGCCAATCCAATCAGGTGACTCGGGACTTCTCCAGACTCTTTGGTGGCGCAGTTCACTGACCGTATTTTCTCACTTGAGTCACTAGTCGGTCTCACACTCTCACCGACAACCTCAGTAACTTTCTCCAACACGGCGACTACTGTGCCCTTATAGACTCGGACAGGTTCGTAGCTCGGGTTATACACTCTCAAAGGCACCGCATCTTGTCCAGGATCCACCAGCAACTTCGCGACAAGCAATCCATGTTTGCTCACGAATCTTTCCACTGGCTCCACAAGTGCTTCTCCACCTTTGAATTCTCCTGAGATCTCACCCTTTATCAATGACTCGGCCCCTGGAGCAATCACCACCGTTTCACAGAGTACAAGCCTGCAGAGCTCCTCTGACGGTACATCAGATGATTCCACAGCATCTACCTGCTCCACATTTCCTGCCACATCCCATGATAAAGTGCCCCTCAATACGTCCAAGGAACATCGATGCCTCCTTAAGAACTCCAGTCCCAGAAGAGCATCTGCCTCGATCTCAGCAACCCAAACCTCGTGTTCCACTGTCCTTGTCCCCAATCGAATCTGAAATATACCTCGTCCCTTGAAAGGAAATTGACTTCCATCTGCAAGGTGTAACTCCTTCGGAACTGGCCCCAGTAACGGTCTTGTGTTCTCGGGAATAGATTCGTATATCTTCGGACTGATAATGGTCACATTCGCCCCAGTGTCGACTACAAAGTTGACAGCTGTGCCTTGAATGACACCCTCTACCAGAATCTCCGACTCGGCATCTTTCCCAACCTCTCTGACAGTTAACTGTATAGGCCTCTTTTCAGCTTTTAGTTCAGTCGGGCTTCGGCCGGCAAGTCCGACTCTTTGCCGTTTCCCTGTGTATCCGTGTTGGTCCTTCGTTTATCCTCTTTCAGCGGTTCCGGACAGTTCCTCCGGATATGTCCAACCTTGCCACAGTTCCAACACTTTGGTGGTGGGCGCCTGTCCTCTCTCCACGAGTTGCCTCGGTTTCTCTCTCCATTGGTAGTCGGTTCTTTGGTCACCAATGCCTGTAACCGTTCATCAAACGTCGCTAGCTTGTCTCCCAGCTTGTTCACACAACTTTCGAAGTTCTTCGTCATGGTTTCGACTAGTTTTAGGAGGCGGTCTTCACCCGGGTCAGGCATAGTCTCTGCTTGCACTGCCCTAGCTGTCGGTCTCCGCAGACTGCCTTTCTTCATTTCAGCTAGATGGAACGCCTCCAGTTCGACCGCGACAATGACGGCGTCAGATAGAGTCGCAGGCCTTGATTGATACACCCTCCACTTGGTATCAGTGTCGACTAAGGCATCGATGAAATGGTCTTTGGCCAGCGTCTCTATCATTTCGTACGGGGCCACCGGGTACGCCTGCAAGGCCAGTCGCTTTATATCCTGAGCTAGTTCGGCAAGACTTTCGTTTGGCTGGCGGGACTTGTTCTTCAGCATCGCCCTGAAAAGTTGGGTCTGGTTAGCTGGACTGAAGCGCCGCCCTAGCGCCTCGGTAAGTTCGGTGTAGTCTCTGCGACGCCTGTGGTCGAGGTCATTCAGGATAGCTCTCGCCTGTCCCTTCAGGCTGGCGGCAAGGTGGAGGGCTCTCTTCTCGTTCGACCAACAGTTCAACTCCGAAATCAGCTCAAATTGGACTCGGTAGTCGTCCCAATTTGACTGGCCGTCGAAGGGGGGAGGGAGGACGCTTGGTCTTTGGGGGGAGCTGAACTTATTAGGTCCATCATGAGCACTCTGTTTCGGGTCTCTCTCCTGCTCCACCCTGAATGGATTCGTGGATGCGTTATACCGAGGTTCATCCCGCTCCACCCTAGGGAAATGTCTTCCATCAGTCACCATGGCATCGGGCTGGTTCTCCCATCGACCAGGGGAATGAGCCAGTCTGTACTCATCACTTGGGTTGCCTTGGAATCCATGTGCTCGTCGTTGATCAACACCTGGAACCGTCTCAGCCGTGCCACGCCCACGCTGCCAATCTGGTAGGCCATCGCCGAGGTTCCGTCTCCTCGTTCGGTGTGGGTCTAGTCGGTCGTGGTCTCCAAAGGGCGAGTCGGATCCAAGGGAACTCAGGACCTCATACTCAGGTACGCCTCTCGATGGTTCCTCGGCGTTATTCTGTTGACGGGCTCCTCTGGGGTCCATCGGAGACAGATTCTCTCGGGAGTCACTCCTGTCTCTTGGTAGCGGAGTACCTGGAGGACTACTCGGTAGCGGTGTCTCCTCGGGGTTTCTCGGTCTCAGGTCAATGAGTAACGATGCCTCGCCTGTACTCGGGTGCTCCCTGGTCACGTGGATCTCGGGATCTTCTCTGGACATCATGTTCAGAATCTATGCTGTAGACTGTGGTCGTTTGGACTGGATAATCCCACCGCTGCCACCACGTGTAACGTCAACCTTAGCTTTGACCCACCGTCTACAAGCACAGCCGGTCAGAATGAGGGCGAGAGGATGGTAATAAATTTCGTAATCACTTTATTTCTGTACAGATGATTCAATGTTGATTGGTGAGCAGAACGAACAGAGGCACGGATGTACAATGGTTCATAACATAAAACTGAGTAACTATGAATACCTATCCACCTACTCAATAGCACCAAGCTAACTGTTTGCCACTACATAACCGACTTAAGCATCCCTAGAACGAGCAACCCTTCCTGAGCAACTCTCTCGTGAGTGAGTAACCCATTAAAAATCTGTAAACCCACGTTTGCACGAAGAGCAAATCCCCCATGAGTCACCTATGGCCGTGACAATAACTCATGAGCGAGCATCTTGTTTAACCCCCAGTGAATAACCGACATAACTCACTCAATGCTATTAGACTCACAGGTTCTCACGAGCAATCCTCTCGTGAGCAACTCCTCTCACGAGTGAGCCTAAACCTCTCACGGGCAACTCCTCATGAGTAATCCCAATCTGCTCGCGAGCAACTTCTCACGAGTCGTCCCCCTCACGAGTATACGTCCCGAATTGCGCGCGAATTACTTTTCACGAGTCAGCCTAATCAGCTATATTGTCAGATTGCGAGTAACCCCTCACGAGTATAGACTTACGTCCCAATTAGGCCACAACCAGAGTTCATCGCATGACCTAACCTAAAAAAATGATATTCGCATGACGATCATCTAAATCTCCCTGATAACTATAGGATATGTGATGGGCATTTTCTCTCAACTAACAGGATTCACCCATTAAGAAGTAGACAATAACTATTCCCCGTCCACTTCCCTGTATTCGACACGACCAGCGTTCTAATAAATCGTTCAGAATCCCTCCAGCCAATTGTCACATATCCGGGATATCAATCATTCAGTAAATGTATAAAATAAAACGTATCCCCAAAGGCCTTATCCTAAATCTCTGCTACTACGAAAGTGGTCTACCCCGTTTTCATCTAACGGTATCCTAACATATGCATGCTGCCCATATCCCACCAAGAGCCTAGCCACATCAACAAATTACCCGCTGTGATCGTACTAATCTAATAACTTTGCAGTCCGTTTCCCCCACGGAATCCCACAATCGTAAACCAAATCACGACAATCTACAGATACATCATAATTAATTGTTTCCTCCAAACAGGTTAATTTTACAACATCAACTTACGCTACAAAACGAGTTCCTAATAAATAAATCCGGCTCTGTGTCGTTCCGCAACGTACATGTATATCATTCCAGGTCTCAATCGAAAGTGAGTCAACCACGTTGTCGTGAGGAAACGAGTGTTCCGGCTAGTCGTGCCCTAATTGGCTGATGCCGCAAACTCAACGCGCTGCGATTGGACAGAAAAGAAAACAACTCCTAGCGCGCTGCGGAGAGCACTAGCCTTGGCTAAACCGGATCAGCCGTTTCCTCAAACAGCATAACAACAAATATAACAAATAGAAGGAATAAAAACTTGAACACAGTAGCGCTCCGGTCCGGCGCTACATCACCCCCCTCTTAAGAAGGGAACGCTTCCACGCGTTCGTCTTCCGCAGTAGTCTTCGCCAACGTCGATACGTCTCCCCAACGCCGCGCCAAGAGAAGTCCATGATCCAGTACCCTCAGCGAGACGCACCAAAAGGGGGCACCGCCCTCGCCTTGATTGGTTTGTCTCCGTCCCCTGTCTTTCCCTCCTACTCCAGATGTTCCTCCCTTACTCTCCGATAATAAAAGCCGTCCTTCACAGCGGTTTCCGTCGTAACAACGTACCTCTTCTGTTGTGTCATTTTAACAGTTTTCCAATCACAGGAGGTGTTGCTGCTTGCCATCTTTCCTGCCTCCTCTCTGGCCCGTTCGAGCGCGATCTCAACCTCGGTCATCGCGCAGCTACTAGCCGGCGTCGACCGAAACAGTCTCGGATCCGGGATCTCCGCCTTCGCCGTATTCAGCGGTATGTCTCTAGTCTCGGGGACATTGGTCTCATGGTGCTTCGACGGGCTCTGTGGAGTCGGGCGCTCCTTCTGGAGGATGACCACTCGCCGTGTCTCGGGACTGGTCTGCAAGAGCTCCTCGAGGTAGGGTGCGTAAGACGGGAGCGTCTTCCGTTGTACCTTCGGGGTAGTTGATACCGTATCCTCTTTTCCGCCAGGGATAGGGTTATCCTTTCCTTCGGGACCCTGGACCATGTCAGAGGGAGCACGCTCGGAGACAGGCGCCTTTTTCTTCTTGGAAGTCTCCGCCGAGTCCGTGGCCGCACGCTTCGGAGCAGGACCATCCTTCTTCACAGATGTTTCAGCAGAGTCTGTGTGGGTCCGCTTAGGTGCTGCAGATACTTTCTCGTGAGTGGTCTCTACATGTCTCATCAGATTCCCCCTGCGGTCTGAACTGTATTTGCACTTCTTGCACGAAAACCGTGATGCCTGGTGTTTAGTCCGCAGGTGCTCCTTCAGGATTTTTACGGACGAACAGCTTTCTGGGCAGAACCTACAGCGGTATTCTTTCGAACGCTGCAGCTCCTCCTCGGCAAGTGCGTCCGTGAAGTCCATCTTAGGGAGATTCTGTAGACAAACAAAAAAACAGAGACAGATGGTTACTTCACATGGGGAAGGGGTAGCACAACTCAACACACGAAATCTTTTTGCCAACATGGTGGGTTTCTCTTCCTCTGTGCCCTGGTCTCGGGGTCACTGGGTTCCGCAGATGGCTCTTCCGATGGAGGATCAACGTGTGTCTCTGGTTCACCGGGATGGCCAGGTGGCCCCACCGGAGGAGGTTCGACAATCGTCTCTGGTCTGTCGGTCTGAACACCAGTGGTAACAAACTCTGGCCTGTTCTCTGATTCCCGGTTCTGCGCATCAATGGGTTCGAGTAACTTGAGTCTGTTGCGATGGACCACCCGCTTCTTTCCAGTGGCGCGTTTCTTGATGCGGAAAGTCACGTCGCTTAAACAGTCAGTCACCACCCATGGACCTTCCCATAATCGCATCAACTTGGGACTTATGCCTTTCTTCTTCGTAGGGTTGTACAGCAGGACCTCATCACCATCCTTTATCGGTCGGTCATTCGCACTCCGATCGTAATTCCTCTCCTGCCTGATACCAGCCAGGTCTATACTAGTCTTCGCATCTTGATGGACCTTGCGAAGACGGTTCTGGAGTTGAAGTGCATAATCGGTAACTGGACGCTCTTCCTCTTCCCTGCTGCTTTCGTTCCGGTCAAGCAGTAGGTCGATGGGTAGTGCTACGTCCCTCCCTAGCATCATCTCATTGGGGCTGAACCCTGTGGTTTCGTGTCTTGAGGAACGATATGCCATCAACACCAAGGGCAGGCATTTATCCCAATTCTTCTGGTCACTGTCCACGATCTTAGATAGCATTTCTTCAAAAGTCCTGTTTAGTCTCTCAATCATTCCGTCACTTTGCGGATGGAAAGCAGTAGTTCTCGTCTTGGTAATCTGAAGGAGGTTACACATTTCTGCAAAAAGTCGAGACTCAAAATTTCGACCTTGGTCGGTATGAATACGGTCTGGCACTCCGAATCTAGAGATAAATTCTTCGACTAAGCAACTGGCGATGGTCTCGGCTTCTTGGTTCGGGATGGGGTAGGCTTCAACCCACTTCGTGAAATAGTCAGCTGTTTCCATGATGTATTTGTTCCCGTTCGTGGCAATGACCCCAAAATGTCAATGTCTATCCTCTCCATTGGCGCAACTACGTGGTCCACTTTCCTCTTGGATCTCACTCTACTCTTGGGTTGTTTTCTTCCTTGGCAAGGGATGCATGCTCTCGTATCCACATTTCTACTTGTCGTCTCCATCCGTGCCAATAGCATCTCTTCCGGACTGTTCGTTTGACTCCCATGTGACCGCAGTAGTGTTGATATGCAGATGCTCTAGAGCTTGCTCCTTCATGCACCTGGGGGTGACGAGCTGATAAGTCGTTTTGCTCCCATCGTGGCTCCCTCACCTCCGGAACAGAACTCCAGTTCTCACTTCTAATTTTCCCCACTGTTCTCAGTAGCTTTTGAGTTCTTGGTTCTCCGGAGGAACCAACCCCTCATCTGGTCTCTCGTCCATAGGGTTCCTTCCACTCGATTATTTTCCTCGTTTCGACATCCTTCATTTGCTCCTTCCGGATGCCCTCCTGTGTCCATTGTTGTAACCACGGCATATTCCTCTCCTCCACTGACTCGTCAACGACGGCAGCGACACTTATCCTATCACTGTCGTGTTCCTCCTTCTTCTTCCTATCGTTCCGTCCAAATGGGAATGGCTCCGTCCTTGTGGACTCTTTTCCAGCGGTTTCCCTCTTGGCACAATGCGAGCAATTCTCGCCACATGGTCATTTGGACAACCCGTCAGCATTGGAGTGGTGCTTTCCTGGTCTGTGCTGCACGTCAAATTCGTAAGCACTTGAGAGTTTCAACCATCGAGCAATCTAGCCCTCTGGATTCTTGAACGTCATCAACCAGCGGAGAGCTGCGTGATCCGTCCTGATGGAAAATGGGGCGCCGTAGAGGTAATGATGAAACTGTTTCACTGCTTTAACGATAGCCAGGAGTTCCTTTCTGGTGACACAGTATGAGAGATCTTGCTTGGTCATCGCTTTGCTGAAGTAACTAATGACTCTCCCCTCTCCGTCTTGAACTTGGGACAGGACGGCGCCGATACCAAAATCACTGGCGTCAGTATCCAAGATGAACATGTTTCCCGGATCGGGTAAGGCCAGTATCGGAGCCGCAACATTGTTCGTTTTAGTTGCTCAAATGCCACTTCGCAAACTCTATCCCAGTCGAATGCTTGTTCCTTTCCAGCAAGTCTGAAAAGTGGAGCAGCTATTTTTCAAACCCTCTGACAAATCTACGGTAGTACCCGCAAAGTCCTAGGAAATTCCTAACGTGGGTGTAAGCGTTTGGGGTCTTGGCCATTCCTGCACAGCTTTCACTTTCTCTGGATCTGTTGAAACCCCAGTCCCTGACACGACGGATCTGAAGTAGGACACGCTCTGTTGGATGAAATGGCACTTTCGCAGGCTCGACTTGAGATTTGCTTCTCGAAGCAGGTCGAATACTTCTTCAGTCGTTCCAAACTGTCATTCCGTAAACTATCACATCACGCTCGAAAGGTAGCTGGGGCGTTGCACAAACCAACAGGCATCGTGCGGAACTGGTATAATCCGGCAGGGGCAGCGGGAGCAGTCTATTCTTTATCATCTCTGTCCAGGCCGACTTGTCAGTACCCACTCGAAAGATCGAGCGTACTGAACCAGGTCGAGCACCTGAGTGGATTCTGTCATACGAGGGATAGGGTAGGATTTTTTTACTGTCGCAGCATTGACATTTCGATGGTCCACACAGAACCTGGTTTGACCATTTTTCTTCTTAACCAAGACCATCAGGGAAGACCAAGCACTAGATGATGGTTCCACGACCCCTGCATCGAGCATCTCCTGTAATAGGGCGCTCATAGCTGGTCTGCCTCCAATGAACTGGTACCCTTCTCGCTGGTTGCTTCATGGGCTTCGCTGTACCAGTCTATCGTATGCTGGACCACTGTTGTTATTCCAAGATCATCTGGAGACTCGGAAAACAGGACTCCGACAATCCAACCAGGTGACTTAGATTCTCCGGTGGCGCAGTTTACTGCCCGTATTGCCTCAGTTGAGTGACCAGTCGGTCTCACACTCACGCCGACTATCTCAGTAACCCCCTCCCAACACGGAACAACTTTGCCCTTGGACTTGGACAGGTCCGTAGCTAGGGTTATATACTCCATGTTTGTTCACGAATCTTTCCACTGGCTCCACAATATCTTCTCCACCTTTAAATTCTCCTGAGATCTTACTCTCTATCAATCACTCGGCCCCTTGAGCAATCACCGCTCTTCCACAGAGTACAAGCCTGCACAGCTCCCCTGACGGTGCATCAGATGATTTCACAGCATCTACCTGCTCCACCTTCCCTGCCACGTCCCATGATAAAGTGCCCATCAGTACGTCTAAGGAACATCGATGCCTCCTTAAGAACAGCAGTTCCAGAAGAGCATTTGCCTCGATCACAGCATCCCATACCTCGTGCTCCACTGTCCTTGTCCCCGATCGAATCTGGAATATACCTCGTCCCCTGAGAGGAAGTAGACGTCCATCAGAACTGGCCCCAGCAATGATCTGGTGTTCTCGGGAAGGGATTCGTATACCCTCGGACTGATGATAGTCACATTCGCCCCAGTGTCGACTAAGTTGACAGCTGTGCCTTGAATGACACCCTCTATCAGAATCTCCGATTCGGCATCGTCCCCAACCTCTCTGACACTAAACTGTGTAGGCCTCTTTTCAGCTTTTAGTCCGACTCTTGGCCGTTTCCCTGGGTATTCGTGTTGGTCCTTTGTTCATCCTCTTCCAGCGGTTCCGGACAGTTCCTCCTGATATGTACAACCTTCCCACAGTTCCAATATTTGGGTGTTGGCCGCCTGTCCTCTCTCCGCGAGATGCTCCGGTTTCTCTCACCATTGGTAGTCGTTTCTTTGGTCACCAATGCTCGTAACTGTTCATCGAACGTCGGTAGCTCGTCTCCCATTTTGTTCGCACAACTTTCGAATTTCTTCGTCATGGTATCGACTAGCTTCAGGAGACGGTCGTCGCTCGGGTCCGCCGTAGTGTCTGTTTGCACTGACCCAGCTGTCGGTTTATGCAAACTGCCCCTCTTGATTTCAGCTAGGTGGAAAGCCTCCAACTCGACCGCGACAGTGACGGCGTGAGATAGAGTCGCATGCCTTGATTCATACAACCTCCACTTGGTATCAGCGTCGACTAAGGCATCGATGAAATGGCCCTTTGCCAGCGTCTCTATCATTTATGGCGGAAGAGTGGCATAGCGGTCTCAGTGTCGCTTTGCATGCATGACATCCCGGGTGCGACTCCCGCATATACACCGCGGCGTTTTTCCCAGGTGGCTGTACTGCAGTTGCGATGGGCGAGGTCTTGGTCTTCA
>JAODTT010286478.1:0-13146 GCA_025400115.1 Pentamera pediparva
GCCCCCCGCTTCCTAAGCCTAGGCGTCGCCACATGGCCGAGAGGGGGAAGTGGGAGGGGGGGGGTTACCCATATGCCTCTTACACCTCATGGTTAGAAATTGAGGGGGAAACTCCATCCAGCCTAGCGACCCTGTAGCCCATAGGTTCCGGCCGCAAGACATGTCTCTCACTATGAATGCCACAATAGCACCTCGTGTACCCATAGTTGTCATGAATCGTGTGGCCCAGGTGGAGATCGCCAATGAAGGAGGGCTGCTGACAAGCTCATGTGATCCGTGGTCAGTTTGTAACGTATACTGCAAATATCGAAACAAGTGTCAACACAATCCTCGCCCAGGCGACGTAGTTACGGTGGTTGAGTCGTACTAAAGACTAGGGAGATGAGACGTACAGTATGTGTGAGCTTGCAATGAAGTTGGAAACTGATCCAGTTCCCTAAAATTGATAAGTGGATGTGGGCACTGGTCCTGCGTCAGCGGGGGGAGGGGGCACGGGCGAGGCGCGAGCACAGTCCCCCATTGAGGAGGAAAATGAGGAAGTGAAAACATTGAAAGGCTGGGTCTTGGTGGATTGGGTTAGGTGACGTACGGGCCTAGAGTGGAACTTCCCCCTCCCCCATCGGGGAACTTGGGCCTCCATGTCTGGAAAGTTCTGACGCCGCCCCTGACTAGGTGCCAAACGGGGTTGCCAGACCTTGGGATTTGGGAATTCGACTGAGAATCTTGGCCAAAGCTCGTCTGAGAGGAGAATCATGACCTTTTTTCAACGATGAGGTATTGCACACTGTCATCATCATGGCATACAACAGAAACCCTGGTTAATCGAGTCGACGGAGCGGACAACGAGCCCTAATCGGAAACGAAGACTGATTAAACATGTTCAACCTATCGTTTATGTCATGTGGAATTTACCTTTGATTTTGGACTCTCAGTTAGTTTTTCGTACATAAATACATCAGTGGCCTATGATATAGTCATTTCAAGTACATTCAGGTTACAGACGCGTAGTGATGTCCCTACGCGAATTTTAGTGCCTAAAAACTTTTTTGAAAACCACATTTTCGTCACTTATCCATTACTGATGGGGTTGGCTTCTCCTGTATGTGAAAGGGCATATTTGAAAGTACGAATGGTGTGAGTTTGGTGGGAATCCAGCTAGATATTGGCAAATTTGACATTTTACAGGTGACCTGGAGTAGGACTGGTGGTCGGAAGGTATCACGTCGAGTGAAAGTCGTCTTCTAACTTCAAGCTCTCCTAGCCGAAAAAGTATTCGGTCAAGGTATGTGCCATTGTTGCTACACTTCTCAGCTTCACAATAAGCAGTGGCTCGGGCCTCTCGGTAGGTCCCACGTGGCTCCGGGGATCCCTCAACGATGACAATTTAGTGTGTTAGTCAATGAGACGTCTAATACGCGTCTGCTACCTCTAGTGCAGTTTCTGTTCAGTATTTGACCTAATATACCCATGAATTCCCGATAATCCTGCTGGCAACCCCGATGCCAAACTTTCTGTGAGCACTCGTACTCGTTACTTGGGGGAAATCGGCACGGTTAATCGTTTCGAAATGTCACTTTTCGCGATAGGATTCTCCAAAGGAAAACAACACGGACGAATGTATGCCCATGCCCGTGAATCTACTATCGTTACCATTTGTCATTTGCGTGTTTCTGATGTCTGACGTTATTCCAAGGCTCCTGACGATCAGTTAATCACTCATTCACTCACGCAGAGCAGTACTAGCCTAGGCTAGGCTTAGTGAAGCTAGGCCGAGGCTCAGCGACTATGATGCATAGCATGTATATAAGATCCTAAAATTGACTTGTATGCTCTGCGCCAACCAATGGTGGCGATCTGTTAGGAAGTGGACTTAATTTCACCCCCAACCCAAGATCCTGGCTATGCCACTGCCTATACACCTTAGAGAATTGGTGAGACTATTTGAGAGTACGGCCTTGGCTCTGTCAATGGCATGCATTGTTCCCCTGGGATTTATATGTGAACCATGGAGGTGAAAATGTTTGTCCATGAATTAGGTGGTTTACTGGACTAAACATCGTGTATGCCTATAATTTTGTGTGACCAGTGATGTTCATAGGCCATAAACCCAAGTTATGTTGGTGGGAACACAAGTGGGAAGGGTTCAAAATATGTATGATGTTAAAATAAACTGTACTATTCAAAAAGTGGTGAAGGTGGAATATGTGAGACAATGAGAGACCTAGGAAAGTGTGAAGCTTCATAGATTATCTTGAGTTGGCAGTTAGACAAATTGTGCATAATTTGCAGTGATGAAATGGAGCAGTCGGAAGTATTATCAGATGGAATGATAATGGGAATGAGTGATATGGAGTTTTTGTGAATGATATGGTATTCACAGGGGTGAGTGGGGGAAAACTACATAAACTCTAGTAAGGTGCAAGGACAGCCGGTAGAAATACATCAGGTGAAATAGTCAAGACTGCTGGAATGCCAGCAATGTCAGCACTAGGATTTCAGGGAACCTTCGCCTTGAATGTTGATCAGAGGCATTTGCTGACTTCTGTACAAATGGGCAGCATGGAAACCCCTCGATGATTCAACGTGAAAGGGCAACTTTCGCACACAGAGGTCACACAGGGTCATTGTCAGAAAGAACCATTCAGATCGGAAAAAAGTCACAAAAATTCAGTTTGCCGAAAAACTGACCAAGGTCACCGGAGGTCAATCTGAGGTTGAAGGTCACACAGACCCGTGTAACTAGAGTATTACAATGGCACAGCTTCCAAACCTGACAGACATTTTGTTTACATGTTACGGCCCCAAAAATGTTTTGACTCCTAACTGACCTTTAGTGACCTTCGATCACATGACCATTTCTAGGAAAAATGTCCCCTCTTGATGATGCGCACCTTGACATGGAATCTCAACTGTGTCATGCAACGTCTCTGAAAATTGTTGTGACATTTAGTGATAATTGGCAGTTTTGGGCCCATAAGTGACCTTGTCAAAGGTCAGATGCGGGTCAACTCGTGAAACACAACGGCGCCTCCCATCCTTATCCGACATTCTCACGTTATTTACCCCCAAATTACTTTCAATGACCTTGGATCGAGTTGATGTTCTGTAGTTTTGAAATTCCCCCCTGCCCAACTAACAACTACTCCTAAAATATCAACCAGGTGTCACCCTGCCTTCAGTAGTTATCGCCAAGAAACTAGCGTTCACAGCTTTTGCAGTTTCCGACTCCTAAGTGACTTTTGATGACCATAGATTGCATTGAAGTTTTGTTTTGAAATGTCCCCCTGCCCATGTTACAACTTCTGCCAAAATATAAACTATGTGTGACCTTGCCTCCAGGAGTTATTGATGATTTCAAAATGTTGGATGTTGGCATCTGACTGACCTTCAGTGACCTTGACAGGCTTAAAAATAAATAGGGCATATCTACTCAACTATCAAAGCTTGGTGCCAAATATGAGGTTGTGACATATTGCGGTTTTCGAGATCACCCTGTTACAAGAAAGAGCACGGACAAACACACACACACACATACATGCATACAAAGACGACTACAATGAACCCTTTTGCGAGGAATAATACCATAAATCCAAGAAGCTCAGAGATTCCTTGTGGTTGTTGGACAGGAAACACAGATTTGGAAGCTCGATCTGACCAGGCAATGTGGACAAAGCTGGATTACAATGGATTTTCAATGTTTGACTTCTTTTGACCTCAGATTACCTTTGACATACAGGGTTCATGTACTCCTAATGTAGAACACATCTACCAAGTATGAGCTTCATCAGACCAGGCATGTTCGACTTTGCTCGATTACGAGCTTAACGTTTTCCCCATCTTGACTAAAATTGACCCCTGATCGACACGAAAATAAATAGCGGTCCTGTACGAATCGTTAGAAACCCACACACCGAATTTCAGCTTGATCGGTCCAGTCAGACTGGACTTTGCTTGATTACAGGTATTTTGTCGAGATTTCACAATTTCTGGCCTTTGCTTGATTACAAGCTCAAAATACCTGAAATATCAAAATTCAACAACTTCCTCATTTTTGATCAAAAATGACCCCTGATCGGTAGCAAAGTAAACAACGTTCGTGTACGCATCTCTAGAAACCCACACACCAAATTTCAGCTTGGTCGGTCCAGTCAGACTGGACTTTGCTTGCATGATTACAACCTCAGAATACCTGAAATATCGAAATTTCACATTTTCCACAAGAATTGACCTCTGATCGACACAACAATGAACAGCGTTTCTGTACGCATCGTTAGAAACCAAAACATCAAATTTCATCTTGATCGGTCCAGTCAGACTGGACTTTGCTTGATTTCAAGGATTTCATCAACATTTCAAAATTTCCCAATTTTCGACCAAAAATGACCCCTGATCGGTACCAAAATGAATAGCGTTCCTGTATGCATTGGGGGAACCCAACACACTGAATTCCAGCCGAATCGGTCCAGTCTGGATGGGGTTCGCTTGATTACGAGCTCGAAATACTGAAAATATCGAAATTTTACAATTTTCCCACTTCTGACCAAAATTGACCCCCCAATCCGCAGAAAAATGAATAGCGTTTCTGTACGCATTGTCAGAAACCCACACACTAGATTTCGGCTCGATCGGTCTGGTCAGCTAAGACACATCGATGAGATGGTCAACTTTTGATGGTAAATACCTTTTAAAGGTCGACTTGAGAGACTGCCTGTGGGAATATTTGATCGAGGAATAATGAGCAGATACGAGGCCGGGGCCTCTGTTGCAGAGTTGAAACCGGGATGACATCATAATGGGAGGTTGGGAAGGCCCGAGGCAAAGCCTCCTCCCTATAAGGACGTCATTCCGGCTTCAATTCAAGAACCCATTCATCCCGAAAATAATGCAGAAAGACTAAGACAACAACAAGAAGACGCGAATCCACAATTGTTCAAATGTTATTCTCCCAACACTGCCCAATTGCCAAATTTATGGCAACAAAGGTAAACGAAGTCACTTTCCTCGTTGATAATCGGTTGAAGTATCGCACAGCCAAATAGAGGTTTTGTCGTTAAGATCCTCTGTTTGATTCTCCTAGAGTTTTTGTGATATATTCCAGTCCGACAGAAGGATTTGATCAAGTGCTTCTGGCTATAACTCTTGACATCATTAATTGCAGTAAGTTGACGCTCCGAATTTCATGGTTCTAACGTGAAGACTCGTCGGGAAGGCATGTTTACCTGGTGTAGGGAGTACCACAGCTAATGGAGGACTGGCGTCGCTCTCCTGATCTGTCGTCAGCGAAACCGAAAAGACGTAACCGGTTCCGGGATCAAGACCGTCCACAACAGCCCAAGCTGTAGCTACGCCGTCTGCATGAACCATCTGGATATCGTCAGGATTTCCTTCTTTGTAGTAATAGACGGTGTATCCTGTGACGCCAATACTACATGTCCCACTAATAGGCGGCTGTTGGATGATAAATGGAGCAGAACTTATCAACTATATCCATGCATGGAAATGCTATGGCTGAGCCTACGTGTTCGCCGTTTTTTTTTGCGTTTGCGCAATAGCGTCCCCACGCATCGTCCGAGCGACCGGAAACCGCACGTACGTACATTTATATATTGGGTTCATAAGTGGGAATCGTCACATGACTGGGTCCCGCTAAAGTGCCTAATTTCGCGATTTTACTTAAACCTGGCATATGTCGTTGACTTCGACAAGGGTGAAAGTCGTTTTAGGGTCAGTGGGGTTACTTATACTGCCCCCTGATTCAGGGGACACTTTGCATCAGGGCAAATTGCATACTGTTGTTCCTAGACATCATACATACTTCATGGTCACGCGTTAGACAGTCAGAACATTTGACAGTTGAGAAATTGGCTCAATGTTTGAGTCATCCAAAAACATCATAAATGAAGGCAAATATCAGTACCACCCAATTGAATGGAAAGGACTGCTCGTTGAACCATGAAACCTTCTGTGGGACAAAAACATACCTAAGCATTGACCCTTCACGAGACTGATATTTCCAACAAAATCACATAACACTTACTCCGCGGGTTCGAATCCCAAAATAGGAAGATAGGCATAATTGTCAATTCGTCTCAGTCGAGTATGTAATGAAAAGTGAAAATGAGTGATGAGCAGGTAGGAAACGTCAGTCCAATTATGCCGTTATTATTTAGGTTTTCCATTTGTCTCCTGCAGCCTAGCCTTCTCACTCCACACAGTACTATCCAGCCTAATGTTATAGTTTCACATGAGCGTTGGCCTATCAAAATTTTCTAGCATAACGACATAAAACTGAGCTAGTCATCAATAAATTCGTTGTGTTACAGTGAAGTTTCACAAACCTCCACACCAACGTCATTACCTGGCCCTATGGCGCAAGCTTGTACGAAGTTCCAGGAACAAAGCAAATGGAGGAATTTTCACATGAAGAATTGAGATCCTATTTTCTCTGTCAAAAACTGTGTAAAAGGTCAAAGACTCGGACTCAATAAACATGATGTTATTGTTTGCATGCCTTGTCGTGCATGTGTGCGCACGCATGTTTAGAAGGACCATTCCCTGGCCTTCTATATAACATGAATAACTAAGTTAGACATCCACTGCAATGCAAATAAAATATATAAAAGTTGTTGACTACCGAAGAGGAGTTGCTGACCAACCAGAACGACGGCTTATCCGCTTATCCTTGGTGCTCTGATGATATGAGCAGCTGATATGACTTACAGCCGACTCGGATCAGGCAGGGTCCAGGTGATAGGCTAAATCTCCCACCAGCTTGGTAAAGTTAATGCACTCAACAAACCTACTAGAGTACTCTAGGCCCGGCCGAGAGCGGGTTATACTATATACACTATATACATGCTTAAAATCGCTATCAAGAAAAACTGTACACGCAGCAGCGCCAAAGCAAACGCAAAACATAACAATACGGCGCTACTATGCACAAATAAAATGCGAAGCGATAAGTTAGGCGAACGCCCAACCTAAATTGTCATCCAGCAGGCTAACGGCTATGAATCGGTCTATAAACTGAGCAGTTAATAGCTATGCATCAATCAATGGGCTGAATCCTATCAACCTGTTCGCGCAGGCGCAAAACTAGGAAACAGTTGCTGAATAAAGTCGATACTAAACCTAGGCTAACAATGCCCTAGGGTCAATCACAGTTGCTGCGGCCGACATGTCCGTGCAGCAATAAACGCCTGCAGCTGTTACGAGGCTATACAAAAAGTCAGTTGTTCATCAAATTATACAATTCACAACTCTGGCAATAACGCGCTAGGTTAGTCAGTTATAGGGCACACAATAAACCTCACATAGCTAGGGAAGAACCTAACCCAGTAGCGTGTATCCAAAGAGAGCGTCGAACCGTTAATATATTGTAACGAATAATTTCCTTCGGAGGGTAGCGCATTTCATATAGCGTGGTTCCTTGGCCTGCGATGGTGTATTTCAATCGGCCGATTAACAAGAGACTCCAGTGAGACACAAACTAGATAACGCAATGGTTGAGTTAGAATCACGGAGTGTATTGCATTAAAATGAGTGAGGTTCCAGTCGAGTTTCCCTCCACCAAGTAAAATGAAAGGGCTTCATAAAAGATCTAATATGAATAGGCTACTGAAAACGTTCCACTTAGAATTCCCACAACTCCAAGGACGCGTATAGAATAATCCTAACTGCTACCCAAAAAGACTACCACAGCGTCATTTCCCAAATAGAGGCTTCAGGGCAAATTGCCTGCCTCAAAGGTATCCAAATTACGCTGGGCTTCAATCGTGTTCTCGTTCCCCGTGTTCGATTCGAATCTCCCCTTGTCGCTTCCGACTATTCATTTATTTATTCATTTATTTATGTATTTATTGTAGTGGCTCCTATTATAATTGAACAATACGAAGAGTGTCAGCCACTCTACGAAGAGTGGCGGCCAACACGTTACCTGGCTGCGCGCCTAAAGATAACAATAGCTATATACTGGGCTAAAAATAACATCTGCCCCTGATAATCTGTAACAACAATTGTCGGGGGGCTACAGCCCAGTGACGATTAGGAGGATTATAGCTGGCAAAGCTCACTGCTCATCGGATTATAGCCTGCAACGCTCACTGCCCATAGGATTAAGCTGAAATATATTGGCCTTCCAAGCATACAAGGACGGCAGACCTACCAGACAGCTAAAAATAGCCCGTCTGCCAGATGACCTTGGCCAGAGGCTATTTCGACGTTACATCCTCCTCTGCTTAGCCAAGTCGTATGACCCATGCGACACACCGATCTTGCGAAAACACAATGAAACAGCCCTTGCAGACCACTACTATGGAGGAGCCTTGCGTGGAAACTGTACTATCACCAAAAATGAGGACTTAACGGTATCTTTTTTGCAGTGGCGTAACGTCTTGCGGTCACCCCGAAAAGTGAATTCACGTGCCAATAGACCTGACTCACCTCCCAGAAAACAAAAAATCTAGTCACGCAACTGATTACTGACTTAGCAGAAGAAAATACCAGTGATTCTATAAATTAACTAAGACGATGAAGATAAAAAACATAATTAACTGCACACAAATATACAAACTCCAAAGTAGCAGCATATAATTGACATAATTGACTACAAATATACATCTCCAAATTAGTAGGGAGGGGTACAGCCAACCTCCGATTGGTGTTGGCCTGAGGGCGAGTGATTCCGATTGGTTTTCCTCACCCCTCCCCTCCCCGGGTAGCGTCCGATTGGTGCTAACTATCCTTAGCCTAGACGTTCTACCTACGCTAATACAGTCCTTGTGCATGACGTACAGTTTCCGACTTCAGCATATCTGCGTAGACCTGTGGGTCGGAAACCGGTTGACGAGGTGGTGGAGGGGCTCCAGGCGGATGATCCCTCCAGTCGCTGGTTGTGGGGAATACCTCGGAGGCGCGAAGAACTGGTTATGCGGCCCGCCATTGGTACTGAGGGTTCTGAGCGAGCTACTATATGTATGCGTAACCGTAGTGCGGCTGAGCGTGTTTCCCTCTGTGTCGAATCCCACCTGAGTGTTATCCAAGGCCCAAAGCTCCCGGAAGTCGAGATCCGAGGTCTCCGTCGTCTGTGCCGAGACAGTTTCGAAGGGCGATCCCCCAATGACCGGGATGCGGGCATCCTCCGTTACACGGTACTGTTCACCACGACAAGTGAATGTCTCCCCTTTTTTGGCATCAACCTCACTACTTTGAGGGTTAACCCGCCTCCCACTGATTTCGGCAGCCAGATCCCTCGGGTCAATGAAAACGTCCAATACGGCTTCCGCCTCCTGGCAGACATCCTGGAGTTGTTGGGAACTGCATGCCGTCTCATGTTTAGGTGATAGCTCGATAATAGGCAAGACCACGATGTCGGCATGATGTTGTCTTCTACGTTGCTGTGCAACTTGTTCGCTCGTGCCTTCTTACATTGTTTGAACGGCTAAAGGCTCTCCTGCAGTTATTGCACGAATACTTGTTAACGGGTTGAAGTCCCATTCTAGACGAATTCTAGCACGGCCTATATATGAGCAGGTTGATTCTATCTAATGCTCAGAACTATATAGGGTCAGATTATTCCCAATCTGACCCAATACTTATCATGTCTCTCCGAAAGAGGACTCAGGCTTGAATCCCCGCATTTCCCCTCAACTCCAGACTAAGATCGGCCCAAACCGGGTTTTTCATGCCTAACTGGGTCTACATAACATGATCTATCTCTGTTCCGCATTAAATCTTTATTATCATTCTCACTACGATCCCTTTTGCCGGACAGCGCATACTCAGCGAAATTCGAGATACAAAGTTCGTTGACCTTATCGATGCCTGTGACCGTACTGTTCGTGATATTTTTTCCATGGTGCTTAGGCCAACATGAAATCCTGTCTTCGCTCATCGTGCCCTCCAGGAGTTGCCTCCCCTCGTGAATCATCGGTCGGGCCGGTGAATCATCGGTCGGGCTGGTCAGCAAGACAAACAACATAGGGGACAGCCAACTTCCAATTGGTGTCGACTGGTGTATTTCCGATTGATTATACTTCCCCTACATTGTTTTTTTTCAGGTTTTCCGTACTGCATCACTTACGCGACGTCGGTTTCCCTGCACCGTCATGTTGAGATCGTCGTCTCAGGTTATGCCGATTGCTATTTGTTTTGTGATTGTGTACATCTATCCGGATATCTGGTCTTTCAGTGCTGACGTCGGTGTTGCCAACCTGTTTTAGCGTGCGCTGTACGGCCATGCCCATTCGCGATGCCGTACGATGTTCAGTATTTGAGTCTTCCCACCACGTGGTATCTGCCTGCCCCCTGTACGGTTTCAACCGATCTACATGTACAACCTTCGGCTTGCCTCTGTTGTTTTTCTGGATGCGGAATGTAACATCTGTTAGCCTTTTCGTCACAATGTACGGGCCGTCCCATCTCGGTTGTTATTTTGGACTGAATCCGACGTTACGAGCAGGGGAATTCAACCAGACGACCTCATCCACGTAGTATTGCCGTGTATCCTAGCTACCTCTGTCGTATTATTTTGTCTGCCTTTCCATCGCCTTCTTCAGATTCTGGCGCCCCAGCTGGAAACATTCCGTCATTTTGTTTCCTAAACGTTGCACATACCCGATGTGAGTGGCGTTGGTTGGCGCCACGTCATCGTCCTCTGGGGGCAATCCGACGATAATATCTAGAGGTAGTGCGATCTCTCTCCCCAGCATCAGCAGATTTGGACTGCATCTTGTTGAGTCGTGTTCAGTGGAGCGATATGCCAGGGTTAGCAGGGGTAGGTGGAGATCACAGTCTCTCTGGTTGTCCGGTATGAAACTGGTGAGCATACATTCCATGGTTCTATTGAAGCGCATGACCATACCATCAGATTGAGGATGAAACGGTCTCCGGTTGATACGGTCTTCTCAATTCCAAGTTCGGTGCACATGAGTTGGGAGTGACGGGATTAGGGAGGTCCGTGGGCCTAGCCTACGCCAGTGAAACTGGAAGTATGGTCTAATTCCTCATTATTTCACTGTGTAAACCTGTTCGTCTCTGCAGACGTATTATCTGCTCCTTCTGACTTCTCCTTCACATTTTTATGAATATATCAATTTCTGTTGTGATAAATCTCGGAAATATCTCACAAAAGAGGAAGAACTTCTGCCATCGATGAGAACAGGGCTCCTTTTACTACAGTTAGTACTAGTTCCGCGATGATTTGTTCACAATCAGCTAAGAGTATGAGTGCATGTTTCATAAACACACTTACAGTACAGCGCATATGCAGCACGAGAGTTCCAGTTAGTATATACTTCCGTGGTGTACGTATAGGCCTGTCGACGTTCCTGTCCCGAGCAGTGATAATTTCTAAAGCCAAAAGTGTGGAACATGACTTTGATGATTATGATTCCTTAATTTCGATTAGTTGTGGATATTGAGAAAATCCAACCCCAAATTGACTTTCAGTGGAACAGACAGTAGAAACGAGGCAGACCTGCTATTACGCAATGTCATTATGACGTAACATGGCGAGAGAAGAAGACCTGTTCTATGCAAATTCAATGCAAAATTCGCTTTTTGAGGAATCTATGCAGTCATGACAGTGTGTGCGTACGTGTTTACGTGTGTGTATGTGTGTGTGCGTGAATTATGTGTATGTGTGTGTGTGCGTGCTTGTGTGTGTGTGTGTGTGTATGTGTGTGTGTGTGTGTCGCGGGACCTAACACAATAACTCGAACCAGCCTGAATGGATGAAGTACATACTTGACATGTGGGTTCTTCCTTTTGAGTACATGATCCCTATTTGGGGTCAGGTCAGAGGTCATCTGAGGTCAACATATGTCAACGTCCGAAAATATTGTAAACACGATAAGTCCAGATTGCTCGGTCCAATAACCCAATTGTGTTTTTGTTTCGCCCGGAGGTCATTTTGTGAAAGATGTGGGAATATATTATTTATGAAACAGAGTCATTGGTATGTGGGTTCCCCCATAACCCCATCTCCGTCCGTTCATTACGTTTGCTCATAACTTCCGAACTGAACATGCGAGCAGGTAGAAACTTGGCGGTGGGTGCAGATCGCCACTGGTCAGAGCTAGTTGCATTTCGTTTGCGTAGTTTAATTGGATAGAGATTGAATTACATCAATTTCCCCCAATTGATCATTCACAGCCATTCTCGTGGAGCTGTCTTTGTGCGAGCTCTGTTTACATGTTTACCGTACATGCCCACAGTGCCATGCAGATCAGGAGGAAAAATGTGTCAATGGCTTCAAATTGAGGTTGTAGTTGATACATTGAAAAAAATAGAGCCGGGATTCTCAGGCACTGTATTTTAATTGTTCAATGCCCCGCCCTGTTCAATGAGTTGCCATTAGTTACAATTGGAATGAGTTGTACTGGAGTACATGCAGCAAACGTTACGCCAATGTGGTGGAAATGCTATAAGTCATTTGAAAGTCATGACAGAAGTCAATAAAAAATAATTTGAATGTTGTATACTAATGAAACTTGAAACATGTAAACTGATCAGAGAATGGGAAAATGTCTGAGGTTCCAGGGTCATCATAAAGGTCGAATTATGTGATATTTTGGTTTGAAATGAACCATGTACACACAGTTACTCCAAGTCATTCAAAAATCGAATGAAACTTTTCTGGAAATTGTTGGTTCTATCTGTAAGCAGTTTGGTCCCATATAGGCCTATATACCAGCGGCCCTATGTAGGCTATTTGACCGCAGCTACCAAGTCGTTACCGATCGCGCTTGTTTTTATTTGATAGTATATATATGTTTGGTGTTAAATTATAACTTTTATCATGTTGCTTGTTTTCATTTTGCAAGACACTCTGACATTACAACATACCCTACAGCAGTTATATTGTCACTCCATAAATCCCATACACATTTTTCATTATTATAATTAGCCATGATTAGCTTAATATTAATCTCTGGTCATATGTCAGTTCTGGCAATGTTATCTTAACATACTATTAAGGTTTGTTAAGTCCTAATGGAATTGATATGTTGATTTGGCTGAGAGTCAAAGTCAGGCCTGTTTACATGTTAAAGACTCAAATTTCCTCCCAAACCTACAATTGACAAATAGTTAACAGTAGGTAATAAATTAGCCTAATTAGGCTCATGAATGTGGCAACATGTCGCA
>JAODTT010287589.1:0-13126 GCA_025400115.1 Pentamera pediparva
TTTCACTGCCCCGAAATTCCATTAAATTACTTTCCACTTCTATGCGGTCACTTCTGTGAGACACGCCCCTGGCAGCGGGGTTGGGGAGGGGGAAGGGGGGTCGACGGACACGTGAAGAAAGATATGGGGGAAGAACTAGGGAAGGCAGTGATGAGCTGTGGGGGTATGAAGTAATATCGAGCCAACGCCCAGTCAGAGATGTCTTGTAGGTTGTGTGAGGCAAGTAGCAGGCATTTGAATCGGTAGTCAATAGGCATTATTTTTTCACAGGCACATTTTTTGGCAAACTGGCTCATAAGGAAATAATACTGATGTATGAAATGAAGGTTGGTGTCCAGAGGACGGATGTAAAGTTCCGCCTCTCTTGGTGGATCGGGTGTCCCCAGTTGCGCTTGATGCTCTGTTGTAGCAATAACAACTCGTTAGGAGAGCAACCCAATGCTCCAAGACTAGGAATTGCTGTGAGTGCTGTTGTTGGCTTTAGAATGGGGGCGATTAGCACTATCTCTACGCATCTTACAAGTACTGAGAAAGACACAGAGACAAGTGCGATATCGATACGACACGATACGATAATTTTATCGGACGTCGATTTAAAAAGTGTTATTTCCAATAGGAGTGTTCACTCTACGTCCGATGCGATACGATACGATAATTTTATCGGATGGGAGTTAAAAATGCTTATACATCACATGGGCGTAGGAAGGTATTTTTGAGTGGGGGACTGAGACTTATCACTGATAGGGGGAGGGGTCTAAGTAGAATTTTAGCATTTTCAGATGGCCTTAGATGCAATCTGGTGCAATGTAGCACACCTGAACACTCCCCCCGTTTTGGGAATAATTTTGAATTTCCTCCAAGTAAATGTGCATCTTAGTGCTGACTTTTTTTGCCAAAAGGTGCAGATCGAGCAGGAAGTTCCGATTAAGTTGGGAGAGAATGTTGATGAACTACCAGGGAAAAGGTACCGCATATGGGGGTATCCTGCTCCATATTGGGATTTTTCCCACTTCTAGATGGCCTTAAGTGCAATCTGTTGCAATGTAGCACATCAAGCAGCAAGCACCCACTCCGATTTGAGAATACAGAATTTTGTATTCTCTCAGTCTAGATGCGATTTGGTGCGATAAATGATATTCGTAGGGGAAGTTGCCCCGAATACGGTACAAGTTTAGTCCCAATTGTTATCTTTGAGTGCGGATGAAGATTGGTATTTGACCTGGGCATTCAAAGGGGGATGTCACTCTATCAGCCCCAGTCCCAGCTTCCTACGCCTGTGTTACATCATGTAAAAAGTGAAAGGAAGTGGTCTGGATCCCTGGGGGTGGTAGTAGACCACTCCCTCCCTAAGGTAACAAAACAACCAAGAAAACATATAGAGGAAACCGAGAAGTTGCATATAAACTGAGCAACCTCTCTAACCCCTCCCCATCCTATGCAACTACCACCTCCTTACCACCAATGACATTGCAACTGTAGGCCTACACATCTACAAAAAACATGCATGTATTAGAAGCATCTTAGGTATGTGCTTCCTGAAAAAGACTATGGGTTTTACATGGCTTCATTTTGTTTGGCACATTGTTTCATAATATGCGTAGACCTGAATTTGAGGCTATTCTTGTATTGCGAGCTCCTTATTCTGATAGATCGTATGTCACCTGCATGTCTGGTACTATTCGTAGGCTAAACGACGATTTTGGCAACGGCATGATTTAGAGTAATGACATCTTGTACCTTTAGATCAGCACATATTCGTGATGGGCTGGTACGTGAGTTGACCATGACAATAGTGTGGATTGCACGTTTCTGTAGAACTTTACGTTTCTCTAAATACAGTGAACCTGCCCAAGACCAAATAGTAGAACAATATGTGCTTACCAAGACTTCTTCATTTATTTAAGTATTGAACATTCATTATTCTCAGCTCTCCTCTTTCTATCATCTATCAATCTATTCCCCCTAAAAAATAGACCCTACGACTTCATAGAGGACCGTTCGATTATTGCGTAGTTAATCATAAATCACTATGAACCCGAGGTCCACCCCTTCATGTAGGACCATTCGATTATTGCATGGGTAATTATATGTTACTATAACAATAAGCTCCACCCCTCGTGTAGGACTGTTCGATTATTGCATGGGAAATATATATTACCTCTCGATATTAACACCGCTATTGTGGCTTTTGTGGCCATATTTGAATGAAAGGAAAGCCTGTCTGATTGCTGAGCATACTGTTATCCATTTCCCCACTGTTACACAAAAAAGTCATCGAATTTAAACTTAATCGGGCCAAGCATTCTGGACTTATCGACTATCGTGTCTACAAAATTCCCATACGTTGACCTCTGCTGACAATATAAATTATGTACTTAATGGAGAACCCTCATACCAAGTATGACCTTGATCACTCTAGGTGGGGTCCAGTTAACATGCTCACAAGCTAAAACTGGCAATGTTTTTATTTTTCCCAAATTTGCCTATTTGTTACAATAGTGAACCCTCCTGAACACCAAAAACATATATTTCTTGTTACCCCCATAAGAGAGCTACAAACCAGATTTTAGCTTTATTTTTCAGACCAACAATTTTGGACTTTTCATGTCCACAAGGTTTTCATACTTTCACATCTGCTGACTTGACCTGACCCAAAACGATAGGGATCATCATTCTTATTATTGGGAACCCACGAACCAAGTGTGAGCTTGATCCATCCTGAGGGGCCGGAGTCGAGTTAATTTCACAAAAAAAGAAATTGTTGTGGTCATGCGCGCGCATGTGTGTGCGTGCGTGCGTGCGTGCGTGCGTGCGTGCGTGCGTGCGTGCGTGCGTGCGTGCGTGCGTGCGTGCGGGCGTGCGGGCGTGCGTGTGTGTCTGTGTGAAATCTTGTATGTGGTTTGCAAATATGGAGAGGGGGAACCCTATTGTTTTTGGGTCAATGTCATTCAAGGCCGAAGAGCCTACACCTTGGGGAAAGCCTGTAAGTGCTATATCGTGGGAACGTTGATGTTAAGAAAATTCAATTTTGGCATGTAGATTGTATGTATAGAGTTGATGATTCTTGTTGTTTTGGGGTCAGGTCAAAGATTACCCGAGGTCACCTGAGGTCAACAAGGGTCGATGTGTCAACTATTTGTACACATGATAACATTTCAATGAGGAGGAGCAGAGGGTTCATACTTGGCATACACATTGGAAATGTACCGTAGATGACCCCAATCGTTTTGGGGTTAGGTCAAAGGTCACATTGGGTCAACAGGGGTCAAAATCAATAAATTCATGTTAACACAATAATGGTTCAATGCAATGATGTAGAAGGCTTGTATAGAATACACAGTCCCTATTATGCTGGGGTCGGATTATATGCCACATGGGGGTTAGCGTGGGTCAAAATCTGCAATTCTTGTGAACATGACATTCGATAAATGGAAAGTTATCAAGGGCTCATATTCAATAGGTTCGGCATGTGGAGTAAATTTCCCCTCTCTGTTTTATGGTCAGTTCCAATGTCATCTGAGGTCAACAGGATAAAACATCTGAATTCTTGTGAACATGATGACTGTTCAACCCAAATATGCAGACTGTTCAATGCAGA
This sequence comes from Pentamera pediparva, assembly GCA_025400115.1. NCBI lineage: Eukaryota > Metazoa > Echinodermata > Holothuroidea > Dendrochirotida > Phyllophoridae > Pentamera > Pentamera pediparva. The sequence goes on from JAODTT010287589.1 coordinate 3,599, forward strand.
GAGCCCATATTTGGCATGTGAGTTGGCCATGTGACATATATTTGTTTGCTGTTTCAGGGTTAGGTTGGAGTTCATCTGAGGTCGACAGGGGTCAAGGTCTCAAATCCCTGTAAACCTGATAATGAAACAATTGATCATTGATATGGAATGTGTTTACACATTGTTGGCTAACTACTGCCAACAAGGTCTTAACACGCCTGTTTAATAACACAACATGTACACGTAGGTAATATGTAGGACATAAAAGGACTGAACTAATCCTTATTTTGTTTTGCTGGGTCAGGTTCATGTGAGTTACCGTGAGATTGATCACTATTATTAAAGCTATACATACCAAAGATCAGCCTGATCGGACCAAGCATTCTGGACTTATCGTGTCCACAAGGTTTTCAGAATTTGACCGCTGCTGACCTCAGTTGACTTTTGACCTGATCACAAATCAATAGGGATCATGTGCACATTATGGAGAACCCACATACTAAGTTTGGGCTTGTTCCATTCTGGTGGGTCCGAGTTAAAGTCTCAACAAGCTAAATTTGATCACAAAGTTTCCATACTTTGACCTATGCTGACCTCAAATGACCTTTGACCTGACCCGAAAACAATAGGGCTAAGTGCGGCTTTCGCAACTTTCGGAATTGTGTTACTGTTACGTATCACTACTCCCTGCATGAGCCACATGCATATACTGTTATCACAAAACGTACCCTAAAGCTACCTACCTTTTGTTACCTTGTCATTTCATTTGCAAATATTCCAAAATGTTCCTTGTTAATGTTTCCAATACACAGTAAATTAAATATGCAATTTTTGTTCACTTGTCAAATCAAAAATGTTTCCCTGGATCGATCAATAACGGACCTAATCAGTGTTGACCGAAGTTCTGATTTACTCCTTGTCAGTATGCTTCTTTTAGTGTGGGATCCCTAATTCGAAGGATAAGCAGTGGATTGAGAAAGAGGGATACTATAAATAATCAGCTCTCTAAGAGGTTTGCCTTATTGACCAAAGATTGAGACATCTCGGTCTGACTTTGATGCGGCTTGGTCGAAACGCAGCATTCTTCCAGAAATATTTGTGTGCAATGAATGATGAATAGGGTTGAACAAACTTTATTACAACAAATTAATTATCAATATATTATCAATTCATTACAATGTGAATGCCTCCAAGAACGGGTTTGTCACGAAATACGGACAAAATCCTTAGGCTTGGGTGTTGTGGCACCAGAGTCATTCATGAAGAATCAATCCTTTCTGACCCTTTGTCACCAAACTCGAACCGTTTGCTCCACAGTCTCTCTTACCTGTATTGTGTTGTCTTCATCAGGTTTTGTAATTTACCTCTACACTCTTTGCATTGACCTCTACTCACGTACAATTCAAGCATATTTGCTGACGCTTCCTCATATTCATTTGTCTTGATTAGGCCGCTTACAATGAACCGAGCACATGAGCTCGGCGTAATACTCAAAATCGAAATTGAGGTGCGCTTGGTTCACAAAATTAATTTCAGAATGAAGCTTACTGCCTCTCACAAGAGCAGGGAGAACACGCCAATGGCCCATACCTGCAAGGAGGGCACAGACGCCTCAAGATAAACACGTAGGCATGGGACGCGAACCATTATGCGGGAGTGGTCGATGGGCTGAGGCTCATTTGCAATCGCAGTCCACAGGCAATCGTCCATTTGTGGTATACCAGCATGGCTCTCCTATATTCGCCATCAACCACCGCCATGCCTAGTCGGGGAGACCGAGTGTGGCTCTCAAAGACTGACAAGTCTGAGCTTGATCCATCCAGTTGAGATCGAGTTATCGTGTTCACATTTTTTCACTGACGTTACCCCAAGTCTACACCAGAGCAAAAGGGTTTCTGTACCCCCCACAAGGTGGCTACACACCTAATTTCAATTTGATCGGACCAAGCATTCCAGACTCAAGACAAGATTTTGATCGGACCAAGATCCTCAGACTTTGGCCTCTGTTGATCTCAGATGGCCTTTGACCTGACCCAAAACATTAGGGATCATGTACTCATCATGGGGAACCCACATACCAAAAATGAGCTTCATCCATCCAGGCTGAGTTAAGTTATAGCGTTCACTAGCTGAATGGCCAAAAATAATATCAATTCTTCACAATTCCCCCATTGCTCACCAAACATGACTCTCGGTCTTAACAGAAAAAATAGGGTTTTTGTACCCCCAAGCTACATACTAATGCTCACACCAAGCATTCAGGACTTATCGTGTTCACAAAGTTTTCAGATGTTTGACCTGACCCCGAAAATACATAGATCTTGTGTTCATTATGGGGAACCGACATAAAAAGAATGAACTTCATCTGTCCAGGTAGGGTCGAGTTATCGTGTTCACAGGCTAAAATTGGCACGAACCGCAATATTCAACAATTTCTCATTTATCTACCAAAACCGACCCCGGTGTACACAAAAAACAATAGTTTTTTTTGTATCCTTCATGAAAAGCTACATACCATGTTTTAGCCTGATCGTTCCAAGCATACTGGACTTATCGTGCTCACAAGGTTTTCAGACTTGGACCTCTGTTCACCTCAGATGACCTTCGACTCGACCCAAAACCTATATGGATCATGTGCTGATAGTTGGGAACGCACATATATAAGTGTGGGTTCATCCATTAAGTTGAGTTAACGCGTAAACAAACCAGGCGTCACACACACACACACACACTTACACACTCACACACATACACACACACATACACACATACATACACACAAACTGTCATGACTGCATAGATTTCTCCGACTTCGTGAAGGAATGAGAAAGTATAACTAAACCAGCGTACCGGTTAACTATTTTGAGTGTTTTGGTATATGTTGTGCCATAACTCTGGAACAAGTAAATCGTGAATAGGTCAGTGACTATTATTTCTGTGACGGAGATACTGGAGAGGATCAAGAGACACTCGACAACAGTGGTGTATATGAGCCTCCATGGGGAGTTGTCCGGGTGCCAATAATTGTTCGGCCACGAAAGGACCAACTTCTTTTAGTCCCGTCAATATATATATTCGCGAAGCCAGCCGAGGTAGTATTAGTATGCGATCAGGGTGCCTTCCCAGCAGGCAATCCTGCTGTTATAGCCCTCATTCCCTCACACATCTTGGGTGCGTCGAGGTGGTCCCAATCTGGTAGCCATGCGGTTGTTCGATTTTCGTGCTGCCTCTGAAGGCTATTTACTTATTCCCAGGAAGACAAAGGCCAAACTGGGATTTCAGAATTTGGAAATGATTTTGCAAGAATGTCACATTACCCAAAATGTCAGAGTTTGATGGGCCCTGGTTGGCACCATGGGATCGGCAATATTCCGCAATTTGAAGTCACTATTCAATTGACAGCACCCCATTCGTGGACTGTTTTCTGGACCCTAATATTAATGTCAAGAGACATCGCCAAATACTGAGAATTCAGTTTGGCCACAACCATCCTGGGGAAGAAAGAGCTCAATTGAGTGCTCGACTGATCACAACTGTTACATTGGCACCAATTGCGTCAGTTTTTTGCACATGGACGATAGTAACCAAGCATGAAATCAAATGAATCCAAACTACACACAACGTATAATGATATATCTGTACTACCCAACCAGATCATTGCGCAACACGCAATGTGCGATGTGATTCCGCAATAATGGACAACATACAGTGGTGTATCCATAGTTACCGGGAATAGAACTACTGTGAAAAATATTCTTGTCTTGTCTTGCCTTGACAATTTTCTGGACCGTTCATATTCACATGAATAAATGAGGGCGTATTCATGAGCTAATTTGCATAATATGCAATTTCCAAAATAATTGAAAATTCTGTAATGTGTTCAGTATGTGCACTGACTGTTGACACATAGATCATTTGCATTTCAATAATTTAATTTGAGTTCTAACATACAGAGATATCGGACATTTTTGGCATTTTTAGAGCTTATTTGCACATGTGCACATAGTCGAATTCCCCATGCTGCGATTTTGGGCGACTTTTAGTATGAAGCTCTGGGGACCTCACAGAAATGCATTGTGGTAGAAAGAATTATGTTGCAATTAGTGGTGGGTTACCCCTTCTTTCGGCTAGATTGACTGGACTACAATGGCAGTCTGTCCATTTGGTATTTGATGACACCTGACCCGGATTCGAATTCTACTCATCCCGGCCACAACATGAACTCTTTCATGGGGTACTTCCTGGGCAGAGGAAGTTGAACACAGCAAGGGTGCTGGCCTGGATACTACACAGATTGTCGGCTACGAATCCTTCATACGTGTGTTTGTATGTATGAATATGTATGTGTGTATGTATGATGGCTGCCCTGGTAAACGTCAGTTATTATTCGATGGAGACAGGGATGGAAAGGAACCGTAACAAGTTTTGAAAATGTATTGGGAACAGGACGGATCAAGCTAGCCGAGCAAGACGATAACGAGCCTACACCTGCCGAGTCAGAAATCGAACGCCAGCAGTTGAGGGACCTCGACGATATGAATCGGAGAAACCTTACCGATGAGGAAAGGGGTAACACCGACAATTTGGAGATGAAATTTAGGCGCAATATTGCCGATATACGAACCACGGTAAGACTAACATATTAGGGAGCTTTAGATTTGACTACGGCAACGTCGGCTATTACGAGTGACGTCACTCCGGAACAACTGCTTATGCGGCAACCTTACATGTCGGCGTACTACGTGCTTTTACTACGGTTGTCGCTTTTTTTCCCGTTGTCTCTACTACGCGAATTCCCGCGGTTGCAACAACAAGTGACGTCATCGGTATTATGCTGATCATACAATTTTTGAACTCGAACTTTTCGAAGTTCCATAAGAAATCAACAATGCCAGGAATACTTTCGTATTCTCGCAACGATCTGCTAGTGAAATTTGCAGGCTTTATGATTGCCGTTCGACTACAACTCAGGGTTCATTCTTGTCCCAGCTGTTCTAAGTATTGTTCTGATTTCTGGATATAATTCCTAATTTTAAACGCTCACAACGGTGACTACTGTAGCGAAAGCATTGGGCTGTGGGCCGTACTACCGTATCGCATAGGCCAATATGCACATCATCACACTCACAGTCAGTGTGTGACGAATACAGATACGATGGTAATAGGCCGGCTTATAGGCTACTCTGTGTGTCTGAGTTGATTGTTTAGATTGTAGTTGTACTGTAGCAAGTGGGCTGGGAGATAGTATTTTTTATGTATTTTTGCCTCGTAAGTTGTAGGCATAGTCGGGTTCTTGTTCACTATAGGCTGTCAGCCGTACCGGTACCTGCGAGTACGCGTAGTTTTTACTACGGCTGTGCTTTTCATGATGACTAGAATAGAATGGACACGACATACAACACCCCTCGGATTAAGAACACGAACATGAAATCAGTGTGAAGGTGACGTGGCATGATACACCAAATCCATACCCGCGTATTGAAGAGGGGTTAGGGCCTTATGATGACTCTTTGGAACAACGAACCATCTGAACAGGGGCGGCGAAATCTTCTGAAGAGTGGGGGGCACGACAGGTTACTGAAAGGGAACTACTGTGGTGTGGAACGACAATATATTAGAATTTTTCGGAAAAGTGAGGCAGGGGTGCACGTGCCCCCTCGGCCCCGGTTCTGCCGCCCTGCATATGAACGAGATGTCCCTGCTTTGTCACCATTTTTTTTTTCTTAGCAAGTCTTTCATATGATAATTACCACAAAAAAATAGAATTACAATCTGACTTTTCTCAACTAGAGAAAGGTTCTATTTTCATAGAAACATGACAGACATTTTTACCTATAGTCTAGCCGACAACAAAATGCACGCTTGCAGTTGGGAGAGCAATACGTTTGAAACAAAGTTATTCCAGCTTGGCTTAGGCCAGGTGGACCAGATAATTGATTATGCTAATTTGCATAATTTACGCCAAATTTTAAGGTTTGTCGGATTCAAACGAAATTCGGTGGGTGGGGACTACAGTTGGTCTTGACATATGTGAAGGTCATTTCAAGGTCATCGGAGGTAAAATTTGCGTAATTTTCACGATTTTCCTCAACATTGTCGGATTTGATCGAAACTTGGTGGGTGGGGACTACAGTTGGTCCCGATATATGTGAAGGTAATTTCAAGGTCATCGGAGGTCAAATTCGCGTAATTTTAACGATTTTCCTCAACATTGTCAGATTTGAACGAAACTTGGTGGGTGTGGGCTACAGTTGGTCCCCACATATGTGGAGGTCATTTCAAGGTCATCGGAGGTCAAATTTGCATGATTTTCACTATTTTCCTCAACATTGTTGGATTTGAACAAAACTCGGTGGGTGGGGACTACAATTGGTCCCGACATATGTGGAGGTCATTTCAAGGTCATCACATCAAATTTGCGTAATTTTCCCGATTTGCCTCAACATTGTCGGATCTGAATGAAACTTGGTGGATGTAGACTACCTTGGTTTCTGACCAAAGTGAAGGTCATTAGGAGGCCATCAAAGGTCAAATTTTGCATAATTCAGGAGGGATTATTTTGGGCCACTATTCCTGCCCACAGCAACCTTGGATCATACCCTTTGATATTAAATAGGTTTGACATTGTTCAATGCGGGGATATACAGGTGGGCGGTTTACCCGCCTGCACATGTCTAATTCGAATTGTATTTCCTGCTGCTCACTCTAATTGATTTGTTGCAGAGTTTCTTGCATCGACTTTGTAAAGGCGATTTTCGAGGTCAATGCTTTGCGCGATAACAGCTGCTGCTCATCCCATACACTTATCAGCTGAAATTCGAATTGCGGTTAAGATCACAATACAATGTTAAATGAAGTCATATTTACATGACCTTCGGCCTTTAAAGAGTACCTTTTGTGAGGTTCAGGGAGTTTACGGCCACTGATCACGGCGAGTGCATTTTTGTTTGCGTAGTGTAATCAATTCAATCTAATTAATTACCCCAATTATTCTTCCACAGTCATTCTCATACGCTGGCACGCAAAAGGCCTGTGCATCGGCTAGGGGACATATGTAATCACCTTTCAACTAGACTCAGGTTGTACATGTCTACACTGTAGGCAATTCAGTGTAATAATAGACTTGGGGATTTCCAGGCAATGTGTTCCTTTGGGTGTGTTGACACTATTCACTTGTGAAGCAGGGTTTATAGGCCTATTTACTAATCTGTACTGGAATTAGTAAATGGTAATTGTGCTAGAGTACACACAGCAAACACTAGGCCAAATGTGGTAGAAATGTCGATAGTCACTAATCCAAGGCCATGGGCTAAATCAATGAAGGTAAATTAAATGTTGTATATGTACAAAACTTGGAACATGATAACTGATCATAAAATGTAGAGAATGCCCAAGGTTCCTGGGTCATCATAAGTCACTGTAGCTCAAATTATGTGACAGCTGGTTTGAAATAGAAGCCCAGGTAACATAGTTACTGACCAAAATGTTCAAGGTCATTCAAAGATCGAGTGAAATATCACTTCTGCATACTTTGGCTTCTGCAAACCGTTGCGAACTAAGTTAGTGAAAGGCGACAAAAGGGGAGGACGGTTGAAGGAGACAGAATGAGGATGGGAGTTGGGAGTTGGGAGAGTACAACGGTGCAGGAAACAAGCGAAAGCGAGTTCCCTGTGTGTCCTGAGTGCTGACCTACTCAGTTATCCAGGTTCTGTCTCTGGACACCACCAGCTGTCATTGGTTGAGTATGCAGGTTGGTGGGGCTGCTCGGAATGCCGAGTGGACTGGAATCCCTGTGTGTTTTCTGCCACAAATAATTCCACTCAACATGGTCCAGTCCGAGTAGCACTACTGGCTCGTATTGTATTGACCTTTGGCAGTTGTCTTCACTCTACAGTACCCCCTGCGGGTTGGGGGCGTTTAGAATAGGCCCGCGGTATTTCCCGCCTGTCGTGGAAGGCGACAAAAATAATAATAATAAAAGATGGTACTTATAAGGCGCAAAATCTTCCTAAGAACTCAGAGCGCACAAGAAGGACAAAGACGAAGGACAACTACGAGTCGGGAAAAGCTTGACAGAAAAAATATGTCTTCAATTTACCTTTAAATTGAGACACCCCAGGAGTGTCACGGATACTTTTTGGAAGATAATTCCAAAGTACAGGGGCTGTGAATCTAAATGAACGCTTGCCAGCAGACTTGAGATTAACCCGTGGAACTTTCGGCAGTTCTCGATCGAGTGATGACCGAAATACGCGGGGTGGTTGGTGGGTACACAAAACAGACGATAGATGTTACTCGTCAGTTGTCTGAACAGATGATTATATTCATCCGATGAATAATTTAATCACATTTATCTGGTTAGGTCCAAAGTCAGAAATGAATCCATTTCTATATTGAGAATACTCACTCGTCTTGTACGGTGATATCTGTGTAGATCGATAAGAACATGGCGCCGCATATGTATCCGAGGGCAGGGGCAAACGTTGATACTGCCATTATGACACCTGCGGGACGGAACCAAAACTTAAACATCATCATTGGGCGGCAGGTATCTTTAACGCATCTTGCTTTGACCAGAAATCACTGCTCTGGCTATGGATAACGTGAAGTTCCACAAATAGTGTGATATAAAAAGTCATCGTCAATATTATACAAAATGAAGATTTCGACTCCGAAACAGGTAGCGATGGACGTCACGATTAAGCACCAGGATCAGGAAGAGACCACAACTATGCGTAGAGATCCCTCGCCATATTTCTGTTGTAACTTTGCACCGAAAGCGAGTTTCAGCATATCGGCGCATCAAAACCAAATGTTTCGAATGCAGGTAAGTAGATATTCGTGATGGCACACAATGTGCACGAATATATCCCCATATTAGTGGAAATGCAAAAAATGCTGGGGTCTGTAGAATACCTGTGAGGCACAAGCTGAATCCATTCTGCCACTTCCACATAACCCCCAGTATAACTGATCTACATATCTGCGTGAATTGAATTCAAAATTACACTGGTTGCTTCTAAGATAATGCTCTGCTATTTCCTATCTCTCTCGGTTATCTGGTTATTCAGCCATCATGCTACCACCCAAAACCGGTGCATGGCGCTCTCCGCGCCTGTCAGAGTACGCGTCATATGCAGGAGTTTCGGCTAGAGCCTGGCGACTAATCTCCGAGAACTTCCTGTGTTCGATCCTTCCCCTATCCTGCTCTACTTGTTCGCACTGCACCCTCAGCCTTTAGGCAATTAGGGCAGGATACGGCAAGATCTCGTCATCGTTGATACCTGCAATTCTTCGTAAAACGCGTTGAGACTGTCTTCCCTCGTACGAGTACCAGGTACTCATCCCAGCTAAGCGGGCTGGGGCACCGCACCGGCAGCCCCATTCATTGAATATTTGATGTTATACAACACCTTAGTATATTCTGGCCATTTGATTGGTCAACTGCTCGTTGATTGCATGCAAAATCCGGTCTATTGCACTCCCATGGAATCAAACCATGGGTTATACTGTTTTGGTATCCCATTTTTCCATGGTAAGAAACTTCAG
>JAODTT010288700.1:0-18729 GCA_025400115.1 Pentamera pediparva
GTACATTCGGGGTCACCAGAGGTCATTTAGCCTTAAAGGGCAAGTCTTAAAAAATGTGCTTAGTTTAGGAGTTACAGGGCAAAGAAAATTGAAACTGTTCATTTTTGATTCCTAATACAGCTCTGTAGGCTGCATAGAATAAACCAACCCCCGCTTCAATCTGACACCCGGTCTTTGGGTTACAAGGGGTCAAAGTTTGGTTTTGCCACAACGTATGCATTTTTTTGAAGTTTGTCCGATCTACATGAAACTTGGTGTCATGGTGCATATTATCAAGGGGGACATTTTTCATGAAAAATGCAACCCAGCGAGACACTGGGGGCGGTCGCCTTGTTATTTTTTTGACACAACCTTATTCTCGCGAATATACGCGTTTGAAACATTGCAATCGTTTTGAAACTACCTTTATTTTCACCCCGTACGACCCCACCCAGCGGCCATAATGAATTTGTTGACCCAATTTTTATCTCGCAGATACACACGTTTCAAAACATTGCAATAATTTTGGGACCAACTTTTATGTTCGCACCATACGACCCCACCCAGCGGGCATCTTGAATTTTTAGACCAACCGATTTTCTCACAGATATACGCATTTCAAAACATTGCGATCGTTTTGAGACCAACTTTTATTTTCGCCCAATACGACCCCACCCAACGGTCATTCTGAATTTTCTCGACGCAACTGATTTTCTCGCAGATATACGCGTTTCGGAACATTGCGATTGATATGGGACAAACTTTTACTTTCGCCCCATACGACCCTGCCCAGCGACCATTTTGAATTTTTGACGCAACAGATTTTCTCGCAGATTACACGTTTGCGAACATTGCAATCGTTTTGAAACCAACTTTTATTTATCCCCCATACGACCCCACCCTGCGGCCATTTTGAATTTTTTGACCAGCTATTTTCCTCGCAGATTTCACCTTTCGGAACATGGCAATTATTTGAGACCAACTTCCATTTTCCCATGTGACCCCACCTGGCGGCCAATTTGATTTTTCGACGCAACTGATTTTATTGCAGATTTGCGCGTTTCAGAACATGGTGACCGTTCTAAAAAAAACTGAAATCCTGAAACATACCTGAAAAATGAATCACAGAACGTTATTGGAAAAAATAATGAAATTGTCAAGGTTATTATTTCCGATCAGAGAATGGAAACCATTTCTTATTGTTCAAAATTAAACGCACTAAAATCCAGTCCTGCAGGAACTTCGACCTGGCCATGCAATGTGATCAAAACTGATTCAGTATGTCGGACCTACAACATATGGTATTTGCTTGCAGCAACCAAGACGTTTACGATTGCCCTTGTAAATAACTCCTATCATGCAGTCACTGCACAGTGAGGGTAGAGTGTTTAAACAATCATGCTATGTGGGATGCACTCTACCTTGGATTTCACCCATAGTAGTGGTCAGTATGAGGTCATTATGAAGTCAAATTGGACATAATTTATGTGACAATCCTAACTTCTGCCTGACCAACCAACCAACTTTTTCATATCAAATGTCGTTCATACCAACTACAGACCCCCATTCCGCTTTTACCAATAGCCATCAATCAAACAAATGCATACAATACGGTAATTTCAACAATAGCAAAGACAACCCCAGAACTACTATACAAGAACACTTCACAATCGCAAAAAATAATGATTAACCATCATATATCTCATACAACTCAAAAAGAAGAGGATTTGACATATAAAATGGCCAAATAAATGAACATTCATGATATGAAGATCCCTGAACACCAAGTATACAAGTAACAATAGTACTCGATCATAACACCAATTTTCATAATAATTGATTCCAAATGATGGCACTTATTAGAACAAATGACACAAAGATAACCATAATCCTTCATATTTTAACACTGATAAGGACCCAACACCTAATCAGACCAAGACTGATCATTATCAAACTGAACAATGACCTTCAAGCCATACAAAATTGTTCACCCAGTTTAAGACCCTCTCTATCCACCCACGAGAAGGCATAAGATAGAACCAATACAAGGCCTCCAGCAGATTGGACGAAATGCCATTTCCGCTAAGCCAAATATAGCAATCATCGCCCTGTCAGCACGAATATCAAACACTAACTAAATATGTGCAAGCGTGTATGGCCCCCAATTTGAACAATCGGTGAGAAAGGGTACAAAACACATCTTAAATGAGAGGGGATCCATTACCCAAGGTTAGTCAATAGTCAGGCAGAAAAAGGGTTTGTCGGAAAATTGGCAAATGGCAATCTGCATGGTTGTCACAAAAATTCAGCTAAATTTGACCTTTCATGGACTTGTAATGGATGACATCCACTTTAGTCAGGAACCAATGTAGTCTACATCCACCAAGTTGCATTCAAATCCGACAAAGTTTAGAAAATCGCAAAAATTATGCAAAATGGACCTTGAAAAGACCTTCACTTCTGACAGGAACAAAGGTAGTATACAATCACCCATTTCAGTCAAACCCGACAAAGTTAGAGAAATCGCCTAAAATATGCAAATGTGACCTTGAAATAACCATCACATTTTTCAGCACTAACTATTGTCCAATATTCATTTAAATCGGACAAACTCGATATTTTCGCAAAGAACCTGCAAAATAGAGGGCAGCGGTCATGCTGCAACACACACATCTGAACCATCCAAGATTATACTCTAGCCGAACTGTTGAAGTATATACCGAGTTACAGAACAATCAATGAAGCATTGGAGAATCTTGCATTAGTGCCTATTGTTTCCAAAGACACCGGCAAAAGCACAGCCGCTACACCCCCGGACGCTCGACGCGTCGCAAGGATATGATCATGAAACTCTACGATACCCTACCAGAAGAACCATATAATGATATTCCAGACACCATACTCGCACTCTCTCTACTGGCAAAGATGAGTCTTGCCAAAAATTACCAAAATGGATCCATTTGAGGATGTTGCGTGAATTATGCCTAATTTGACCTTTGATGACCTCCACTTTGGTCCAAAACCAAGGTAGTCTACATTCACCAAGTTTTGCTCAAATCTGACAAAATTTGAAAAATCGCATAAATTATGCAAATTTGACCTCTGATGACTTTGAAGTGACCTTCACATTTGTCAAGACCAACAGTAGTACCCACCCACCAAACTAGAAAATTTCACGTAAATTATGTGAGTAAGTGGCCCCTAACAATGCAACAACGCCCACTTTCGAACTAATCCAAGATTTCGTGAGGGTGGACATGTGTGCCAAGTTTTGTGTCGATCGACATTGTGTTAGAGAGAAATTGCGCTAACGCCTAAAGTTTCCGGCGGCAAGGACAACGGCAGCGGCGGACTACACACCCAAAACCATAATATCCCCAGACGCATCACGCGACGCGAGTGTAATTACGAGAATACACATGTGCGATCTACCACTTGCATTGGACTTGACTTGGATTCCATGAAAAACCAAGCAAAGAAACACCATCTGGTCATATGAACTGAAACCAACAAAAATTTGTCTATGTAAATCATTGCAATCCACTACATGCAATTCAGTCAATCAAAATAAATACAAACGGACTGAAATACAAACAAAGGGCATTGATAATAATTTGAGAAGTAATTTGAATGATACCTGAAGTTTGCATTATACCAATCAATAAGGATACCATCAATTCTCATCATGAGAATAGTGAACGACTCCAAAGAAACTCATCCGAATCCATCAAAACTTTGAACTTAGCCTAGTTTGAACCAGACATGTGCAGGCAGGTAAACCGCCCACGTGTATATCACCACATTTAAACAATCAGTGGAAAACAGTATCCACTATCCATAACCAAGGTAAGGTTGTAGCAGGCAAAGGGGATTTGGCCCAAAATTACCAAATGGAACCTTTCGAGGATGTTCCGAAAATTATAACTATGATAACCTAATGACCTCCACTATGGTCAGAAACCAAGGTAGTCTACATTCACCAAGTATTGCTCGAATTTGACAAAGTTTGGAAAATCACATAAATTATGCAAATTAGACCCCTGATGACCTCACAATGACCTCCACCATATTCGGGAACAAAGATATTATACATACACCAAATTTCGTACAAATCCAACAAAATAGAAAAAAATTGCATTTATTACGAAAATGTAACCTCCAATGACCTTGAAATGACCTTCACATATGTCAAGACCAACTGTAGTACCCATGCATCCAAAACCATAATATCCCCAGACACTACTCATATCGCAGGGATATAATAATTGGTCATACCTAATACCAACCTACACCATCACTTTAAAAAACAGAATTCGGTAAAATACAAGAACCACAAGACCATTCATTATATCCCAGCGACACATGAAGTGTCTCGGATATTAAGATTTAGGCACGTGTAGCCCCCAACGTTACCGAAAACTTTAGGTCTTAGCCATTAACTCTTTGCAATGTCAGATTCACACCAACTTGACACAAATGTCCGCCTTCAAGAAAACTTCAATGGATTCAAAGTAGCCGTCGCTACAATGCTGGGAGCCGCTAAGATACATAATTTCTGCCCAATTTTCAAGTTTGTCAGATTTGAACAAACTTGGTGGATAGGAACTACAGTTAGACTTGAGGTAATTTCAAGGTCATCGGAGGTCAAATATTTGTGATTTTTTTTATTTTTCACATTGTCAGATCTGAATGAAACTTGATGGATGCATGATACCTTTAGTCCCGACTAAGGTGGAGGGCATTCGAGGACATCAAGAATCAAATTTGCAAAATTTTGTGATATTTCTCAACATTGTCGGATTTGAATGAAACTTAGTGGATGTATAATACCTGAATTCCCGACTAGTGCAGGTCATTTCGAGGTCATCAGAAGTCCGATTTGCATAATAAATGTAATTTGGGCAACATTGATGGATTTGAGCCAAACTAACTGGATATAGACTACCTTGGTCTCTGTCCAAAATGGAGGTCATTAGGAGGCCATCATAGGTAGAATTTTGCGAAATTTAGGAGGAATTCACTTTGGCCTTAGAATTTCCCAGCCCGCAACAACCTTGGAACATACCCTATGATATCAAATGGGATTGAAAATGTACAAATACCCGCCTGCACATGTCTAGTTAACATGGTGATCATCAAATCATGAAATGAGGTAATTACAGTGTTATCATACATATGAGAATTACCCTAGACATGTGCGAGCAGAAAACACCCACATGAATATCCCCGCATTGATTATGGATAGAGATCTACAATGAAGAGAACAAAAATGCAATGATGCGTAGTGATTCCCAGACCTTTTTGCCTCAAACAAATCCAAGAAATGTTTGTAACAATTACGCCAGTTGTACCACAGAAGACCATGGAATGACCATCATGTTACTCTATCAGCACCAACTGTAGTCCACAGCCACCAAACATTGTGTAATTTGGAAAAACTTGATATTTTTGCATAAAACCTGCAAAAAAAAGGCATCAATCAAATTTGACCTCCAGTTATTTGGCTCCAACATGTTATTTGGCTCCTCATGTTATTTGGCACCAACTGTAGTCCACATCCACCAAGTTCATTAAACTCCACAGAGTTTGAAAATCGCATAAATATCATAAGTTTGACCTTTAATAACTTTGGAAAGACCATCATATTATTTGGCACCAACTATAGTACACACCCTCCAAGTTTCATGAAAATCAGACAAACTTGATATTTTCGCAAAGAACTTACAAATTTAAAAGCAACAGTCATGCTGCAACACTCACTCCGAAACCCATCCAACATTTTACTATGGCCGACATATGAACCAACTTACCTATCAATCAAATAGCATTGGAGAGTTATTGCACTGACGCTTGTTGTTTCCAAATACAGCAGAGACATCAGCGACAACTACACCCCCAATAACATCCCCAGACACTTAACCTGCACGAGGATATATTCAAATGAATTTGGATGCAATTCGTTACCAGTATCAAAAGTATAACATACAACAATTTTTACCCTTCAGATGGCAAGTCTACTAGCCTATGTACTCTCGGCACCACGGAGACACAACAACCAATATTTCTTTAATGCGATGTGAGGTACAGGGGAAATTATGGAGGGGCGACTGACGACCAAACTGGAAGTGTCTCCACATCTTCCGAAACTACAGGAGGGGAAGTTTCTCCAACTAACGAAGTGCAGTCTGACTGCATCAAACCCGCAGTACCTGCGACTCAATGACAGCACAAAGGTAATTATAATCATGATATTAATGAACCTAACCACTCATTGAGACAACACCAGTGACTGCAAGAGCCATCATGCACACCATACAACTGAGGCAATCAAACAGACAACACAGCACAGCAACAGTTTACCAGAAATGAATAGCAATGTCACACACTAAATCATCCTAACTGCCGGAAATTATTGTCATCGCAAAGCACATGTACAGCTCACATTGGAGCATTGCCAGCCAAAGCTTCCACAGCAAATGTTGCAGTGCATGCATTTGTATTACAACGTGTCATTTTTGAAAACAAAGGAAGTTGATAATATTATCAACTCCAAAATATGTGACTATGTTAAAGCCACTACTTTGCCGCGATACGGAAAACGCAACCACACACTCGAGAGCAGAAAACAATTAATACCTTTGCTGCTCAGCATCGTGAAAAACACACATGATACACAGGGGTACCGAGACTCAGTCCACAGCAAACCATGTTATTTTTAGTCTACTGGAGTCGCTTCTGTCAGTAAACAACACATGCATCACTTGATACGATGCATAGCATTGCAACCGTACAGGCAGTTTGGGGTTACAACTAATGAGAGCTATACAACACATGACTTACAGTAATAGCATTACTGCTTTGCGTGAGTGAATCACAGGCAATTATGCAGTGCAGTAAAGTGCCACACGTGCCACTATAGGCCAATCAATCAGCAACTTTATTATAGAATTTTTCGATGTACAAACATTTACTTGATGATCGTCACACCAGCATTACCGAAGAAAACACAAAACAGTTGTTGCTCCTTTGTTTCAACAGGGAAGAGGAGGGACGACTCGGCGCAATACAGCAATAAAGAGAGAACACAATTTATACTGTTAATATGTCTTTTTATTGATAAACGAACATAACACGAAAACGGTGGAAAAACGGTTATAACACGAAAAATCAAAAATAGACAAAACGGAAAAATGGTAGCTTTAAACAATGTGCAGAAGACATGCACTACTAGCACGCACACCGACGAGATCCTCATGAATCATCACTGTGACTGCAGATTGCAGAACAATTGTACGTTTGCTATCACAAACTGAGGTGCAAGTTTGATGGCACAGCTAGCTGCCTAGCCTGATTCAGGGGTTGATCAACAATCAAAACGTACATATCCACTGGATGATGCAAGCTTTGTACCAAGCGTCCAGCAATACATTAGCCCAGAGAGGACATTATCATGTGGAAGTAAACACATCAGACCGTTATTTATCCCCGGACATTCATACGACGCAATATTTGTTCCAAACAGTGCAACAAGGATTCCGCGTCCCACCACATTCATGCAAAAATATGAACACCCAGACGCCACTGCAAACAGTATACATGTTCAACATAGATGAACAACAACTATCAGAAAACAAAAACCCGCACATACTAGCCTAATATCTGTGTCCACGCGTATGTGACTGACTGCTTTAATCCAAATGCGCCCTTCGTGGGCTTATATACACAATAATTGAATGCATGTGTTATCGTCCTTCTTGCCAAGTGATGCCAGATCATCAAATGACACACGCGTAGAGCACTCATTCGCGTCCAATTCAAACAAGCAGTGCGCTCAAAGAGACCATTCTCAATAGCCAATACGTGCAAAGTTTGTTATCGACGCTCGAAATACTGAAATGCAAAGGTTGCACATTTCAGTTAAATGTTGAGCGATATTATATCACGCAATGGCGCTGCATCCATTTCTGAAAAATCATGAATGTATGAAAGAATGTGTACTGCTGGAAATCAAAATTGTAGGGGGAAGGAGGACTGGTATGACTCGGCTTTGTGATCTTTCCATATGTTAAACATTTAGAAGGCAAAGGTCTGTATTCATTTTTCCTGATCTTCCATTTAACTTGTAGAAATGATGAAAAAAGACAACATCCAGAACTAAACAAGATACAGTACACCTGTCCAAACGTTCAGTCTATTAAACAAAGAAGCACAACCCTATCCCAAAATGCATTTACTTAACAAGGCTACCATAGGCTTCAAACATATTACAGAGCACATCTGACCCAGAGTCCAAAGTTGGAGAACACGATCTCCCCAGCAGGCCTCACATATGGCTGTTCCCAAAGCTGCCACAGACCAACAGCACTAGAGGGGACACCAGGAGCCCCCTAATTTTAAACTAATACAACAACCCCTCTGAGTACAAACAATCCAATCCCAAGCCACCAACCCATCACAGACAAAGATGACATCTCCCTAACTTAAAAAACACATGTTGCACCCAAACAACAAATCTAGTAACACACAAACAGAAAAACATACACAACATATCCTCACTCCATAGCCATATCCATTCCATCAATCACAAACAGCACTCAAAAAATTCGAAAAAGGCCCAACAAATGGGCAAAACGACAAAAATGGCCATTGAATTGAATTGTTCAATGGGAGATTTTGAAGGAACACAACGGCCATCAATGCAACTGTTTATTTAGAGCCATACCAAGCCAAACACTCTGTCAATCATGAAAACATGCCATAATGAGCAAAAACCCAGAGATTTTTCTCGCAAACATGAAACAATGGCAATGAGAAACTATATTGAAACACCAATTATATTATTAATATTATCAATATATTCTTGTCTTCTATCTAATCACAGATATACCGGACTGGGGCAACATTCGACTTGGATGAAACCAAGTTAAACGACTTCCATCATGCCACCATTTGCTCCGTCCCGGAAGCAAAGAGCTCCCCCAAGAAGAGAAGACTAAGTTTGAAAGGGGTAGTAGACAAGGTATGTTAATTTCAACATTTTCACACGATTTCCATCTCCTACTTTGAAATCACATATCGACCGAAAAAAAAGTAAACATAGAATGTTACTTACAAAGCCATGAAAACCGAATAGGGCCTATCCATATTGAATCATTTTGCAACAATACCAGGATTCCACAAAGTTCCATCAAAGTTCTTCAAGACATTTCGCTGATGACACCAGTAAATTTGTTCACAATAGTGACTATATAAATCATTACCAAACGGTAAATGTGTTCTTGAACAACACGGTATTAGACGGACAAACTTCACTCCATTACAAAAAAACTAAATTATCAATTTGGCACACAGACTATCGCACAGTGCATGTCTGTCAGAATGATAACTGCTTCAATGTCTGAAATAACTGCTAAAAGATATAACCTCACCTATCCCAGTCCAGTAGACCGTAAAGGCCCTGCTGATGAACTGTTGACCAACATTCTCCACTTCTGTCCACGGCCTCACTCAAGGCGGCAGACAGACAGAGACCGGTCCATGCTGAGATGATGTTTTCCCATCATTCCCTCTGGACACTCCTCCTGGCACCATGCCCTGCAAAACAAGGCCAGTCCTGCATATCAATGCATGACCAATTCAGTTTTCACTTCTTCACATTTGTGAGCAAGTCATTATGAGGCCCTATGGCAAGTTCGACCATGTTTTTTAATTCTTCAATGGAGATGTAATCTCTGTAGGGGATGTAAAGAAGTCTCCGAAAACAGCCATTTCTAAGGCATGTATCCAGCTTTCGAGATCTGCTGTGTTAATGTCCATGACTTAACACAAAAAAAATATGGAGGTGACAAGAGAACACAACAGTCAAATCTTCAACCACAGGGTAATATATCAGTTCATCCAAATTGGCTTCAGTTTTGTTACTACTGCTGCTGTCTGTGCAATTCCGGACAGTACTTCTGTCTTTGATCAATCATCCATTACAATTGCTCCCAGGTACTTGATGCTTTAAACAGCTTCCAGCTATTCACATTGATGATATAACACATTGCAATCATATTCTACAATTAGGAATAAACTAAAATACCATCATCTTGGTAAATACTCTGAATAACTTCACTAATTGACCCACATCCTTACATTTGTTCCAGCCCAGGGTCACAAATCTCAATAAACATAATCCATTTTCCTAGTATCCTATTAATAAGTAAAAAAAAGACAATGAGGTCAAGTCACCACACAAACATCTCCATCCCAGTCTACCACATACTCCCAGACCTAGACACCACACTAAACAGACAACAGATATATCAACCCTCCTACTACGACTCGCACAGCACACTCCCTCTACCAACCAATCCTTCAACATTCCAGCTCCCTGACCTTGCCTCATGCTTCCAAGATCCAGAGTGAGAGCCTACACCATTAAATACAGATAAGTATGTGCAGCCCAACTAACAGACTGAGGCCCATATGTAGTCCAGCCATAAGACCATTGGGGAGCATAATATAGGGAGAAAGGATATAATATTCCCAAAATTTTTATCCACAGGTCTTCGATGTCAAAGAAGGAGAAAACTGGAGACGGACGGATTTGCGGATCAAAGACACAGAGACATTAGCAACAATTGATGTGAAGTTGTGGAATCACAGCGCAGAACTAATACAACGACATCATGAGGGGAAGACTATCCTGGTAGAAAACCTCACCGTGGATGAATGGCGGGAGAAAAAGCAATTACATAACACAGACCAAACGACAATACAGGTTAGTCAATCCATACAGTGCAATGAATTGCACAGTCAAATAATTTGCAAGCACCAGTGTTACAGATAGCCCAGTGCCAGATCTCACTCATGAATAATTTGCCACATGTAACTCTCGCACTTACACAGCGCCAATCTAACATGCAACCTTTACGGTAGTCACAACGCTCAAGGAGCTGGTGGCCTAGTGGATAAGGCATCGAGCTCGTAATCCAGAGATAATGGATTAAAGTCCACGTAAAACCCTTGGGCAAAGTTTTCATCTCTACCTGCTTCTCCCCACCCAGGAGCAATTGGGTACCTGAGAGGTGACTGAATATAGTGAGCACTGGAATCTGGCTGCCCTATGTGGGATGGCCCCGGGAGACACAATGATGCGACAGATTGTACCATGGTATGTTGAGAGAAAACAGCTCGGAACATGCACTGTATAATGTGAGCCACGACAAGTTGCCAATGACCAAAGGTAATGTGCAGAACGCCTTGAGCACTTCAATGGATACGTGGCTATATAAAACATTATCATTACAATGGGGCCCCGAGGCTAATCAGCCAGCACACACGTGCCACACCACAGACATTAAACTTTATCCTAAAAATCAGTGCTAAAATTACCTTAATTCAGCAAGACTCGTCTCTCAAACATGCACAAATCCTAGTATGTACAGCAGCATTACACGTGGTACTACATAGCAGTGCTGGAATCGAGTCCTCTCAATCCGAGTCCGAGACCTTAGTATCCGAGTCCGAGTACGAGATCGAGTCTTTAGCTTCAGAGTCCGAGTCGCAGTGTCCGAGGCGAGTCCTCGAGTCCCTATGCAAATTTGATATGTACTATTTTAGGCGCAGTTTAGTAACCACTACATGGCTTAGGCTACTCAAAAACACAAATAGGATATGCCAAGGTGTTAAATGCATCAATGCTATTATTTTAGTGGTGTTAACATGTTGAAAACAATGCTCTTCATTGTTATGGGTGAAATAACCAATCAATTCGCATGCACAAAAACAGTAAAGGACTCAAACTAGGACTCAATTGAGTCCCCGAGACCTTTGGGTCGAGTTCGAGACCGAGTCCGAGTCATTGACTTCCGAGTTCAAGTCACGAGTCCCCGAAATAGGGACTCGAGACCGGTCTCGAGTCCGGTCTAGAGTCCTCCAGCACTGCTACAGAGTACATCATAGAACATTGTTGGTATACAGGCAATAGAGCTAGCACTTAAATGAGATTTGCAATATTTCTAATGACATAAAGGTAAGTCAATAGAGAATCGCACAATAAATCATAATCTTCCTCCAAACATTTCAGTCCTGCCGACTTGACCAGCAAGCACTCAAGTAAGATTTGCGATATTTGTTTTTGCATCGAAGTAAGACAATAGAAAATCACACAGTAAAACATCAAAATTTCCTTTCAACATTTCAGTGCTGCTGACATGCTACATACATAGAAAGTAGTTCCATCGCATGCGATACAACAAGCTGCTTATGAGCAGAGGTACACATGGACGTGCCTTACATCATTTTATCATTGATTTCAGGTTATTGTAAAATTATATTGTATGTGTCAAGGTAATGCCACCAGACCAGCAGCGGGATTGACTAATAAATTATGAATGAGTGCAGGGCAATGAATATTATAAAATGTTATTCGGCTGAAAGAAGCGAAATACATCGTGTCAAACTGCGCTCGATTTCATAGCCTACCAGGTATTATCATGTACTGTAACGATAGTGACTTTACAGATCCCCAACGTCTATTTCAATAGTCAAACCTGGCCGACTGTTGAAAATTGCAGATTTTTTCCCCACCGCTGTCAATCATACTAGACACGAACCCAGCATCTGACATGTCATACTACATAGCTTAGGGATGGCACCAAGTTATTGATTCCTGGAGGGAATCCCCCCAAGTGAATATTTGGGGGGGGGGGATTTTACAAGAATCAGGGGGGAATGGAATTCGCAAGAAAATGACTGAAAAGATATCAAATAGTGTACAAGTACTTTACGAAACAATTATACAACACCGTGGTCACCATCGGCATTTAGAATACAAACTCAAAATTAACATTTGTATAGTTCACAGTATACAATGTACGGGGCTGGCGGAAGTGTTGCCACAATCCGCGCATGCATGAAGGAGGAAAAAGATTTAAAAAATATAAAAGGGGGGGAATCCCACCTTGCAAATATATATATAGGTGCAAAATCCACCGCGCGATTCCAGCACCAAACACCAACCCTGACATAGCCTTCCGTATGCCAGAGGGTACCCAGCAAAGCATCGTAGATTTCGTCCCAAACTAATTAATTCCCAAATTATACTCCCATAATACAATATACCAGATGAACTTGCTGTTACAGTCACAATGGCATGATGTTGCCTTCCGCACTTATATCGCACTTAACAAGAGCAAACAACTCCTGACAAATATACCACCAACGTGTATATCCCCACTTTCCAGTTATGTAGTCGAGGCCGCTACTTAGAAGCCAAGGCATCTCCTTTGGGGATGGACAAAGGTCGCACCCCTTGGTGCAAAAATATCAGTTACTTTCAACACGATTGCCATGTTCCGAAATGTGAATGTGCGATGGGAAAAAAATTGTAAAAACATTCAAAATGGCCGCCAAGTGGGATCAAAAAGCTTCCGCTCCTCCAGGATTTGAGAAAGTGGTTAGATCCTGGGGTTCACTGGTCGTCCGTCAAATGGGGACGTAAAATGACGGTCCCAAGAGCAGGTTGGGATTGGCTAATGTAGACCCCTGCCTCGATAACATCTGAGCACTAGTCGAAAAGAAAAGGCGAGTTATCGCCAATGCTTATCCACGATCAACACGGCCAGGGTTCCTCAATGAGCCTTCAGTGGCTTCCTGAACCTGTAGCAATCAAATCCCATCTAGTGAAAATGAAAGTTCATCTCAAAACGAACACCATATCCCGGAATGCAGGAAACAGCAATAAAATCAGTTTTGTAGAAAATTCAAAATGGCCACCAGGTAGAATCGTATGGTAAGAGATAACAGTTGGTCTCAAAACAATCGCCATGTTCCAAACGCGTGAATCGGAAATAAAATCAGTTCCATCAAAAAATTCAAAATGACCACCGAGGGAAATCGAATGGGGCAAAAATAAAAGATGGTCTCAGAACAATCACCATGTTTCGAAACGCGAAAATAAACGATAAAATTGGTTCAAATTGGCTGCCAGCTGCAAAGTATGGGGCAAAAAATAAAGTTGGACTCAAAACAATCGCCATGTTTTGAAATGCACAAATCTGCGACAAAATCAGTTTCACAAAAAATCCAACATGGCCTCCGACGAAGCAATGCGACAACGTCCACTATTGAAATTATTCAAGAATTTCATGTGACAAACATGTGTGGGATTATAAGTTTCATATCAATCCGACAAGGCGATACAGAATTATTGCACTAACATGATCAAATAAATTTCGCTATAATTCCAAGATGGCCACCCACCCACCCAAGATCTCTTGTGGGCCAACATGTGTGCCAAGATTCAATCGATCAGACATTGCGTCGTCAAGTTATTGCGTTAACACAAAATCTTCCGGCAACGACAGAGACAACAAAGCCAAAACCATGATACCCCCAAAGTGGAGATAAAATGACATGGACAGCAGTTAAATGCACATCCCACACTTGGTACCAAGGAGAAACCACAATGAAATATGTCAGGAGAAATAACACAAATACCAACAACATAACAAAAACTTTCATTACCTATATTTATTACAGGAGCAGGAAGAAGAAGAGACACAGACCTCCGGGGAGTACAACGTCATTGGCATCGACGAGCACGAGTAAGTACCACAACAATCATATTTGAACAATTCAGAGCAACCAAATAACACATTCTACTCAATGTTCAACAAATCTTTACTACTGTGAACATTTCACAAAATGAACATATAAAATAAATGACAAATTATAGAAACAATACTCCACAACCAATCCCCTGTACCCATTTTCCAAACATTCCTTATAACAATCTCAATTTGTGTCAGTCACCTTAGTACAATTATTGTCACAGTTCATGACCACGACAATGATTCACAATCCAAAATTGACAAGTATGTGCAGAATTCTAGCAATTTCCCCACTGACCATGAAATAACCACAATGCTAATCAAAGCCAACATCCACCAAATTCAACAAAGTGAGGAAAACCACATGAATTACACATATTGGACTTTTCTAACCTTACAAATGGTCGCACTGAACTCAGACCATCTGCAGTCCCCGGCCACCCACGAAATGAGAATATATCAAACAAACCTGATATTTCGACACAAAACCTGCATGACAAAGAACAACAATAATGCCAAAACACCCATCATCAACACATGACAGATTTCACTATAACACATGTTCCAATCAATCAGATAGCACAATTCCATACAAAATGCTCAAATGCACTTATAAGAAACAAAGTAATAATTCAAATGCCACATTGAACATTATTGATTTCAACTTATTTGAAAGTACAAGACACAATTCTTGCAACTATGTTCTGTATAATTTGAAGTCACAAAATGAGAGAAACTGGCCAAATAGCAAACTGATGCAATAGTCAAGTTAAGAATCGCAAGACTTTGAACAAGGGTTTTGGCTATGAATAAGATAAGCCTGTTACATAGGCACCCAATGATACGGATCAGATAGAAAAACGACTTCACCACCATATCACATGATAACCATTGTTAGACCAAAATCGAAACATCAAGATTCTTTACTGGCCCACACGAGATAAAAACAATCATACCAACAACATCAATAATGGGTAGGGGAATGTTTGGTACCCAACTATACGTTCCAAAGACAGTAATTTTGGTTTTGTCGGAAGTCAATCTTAGACAGTTTGTTGAAAACCAATCACCAACATCAGCCGAAGAATGCTCAAGTCGCACACATTCTGCAGCAACAAGCTTGGGGTTACAAGAATTAGAAAGCGACATGTACAATTGTATCTAATTAGCTAGCCAAGCATATTGATACCATGTTATTTAAAGATATGCTGTAGTGGTAAAAGGTACACCAAAAAAGACGATGGCCCGAGAACAAATCCCTAAGGTACACCAAGGAGGAAAGGAGACGCATCAGATTTGCTATAACAAATCGTAACATACTATTTACAATCAGTCAGATATGAACAAACCACTTCAGCGAAATACCACGGAGCCCCAACTTGTATCTAGCCTGTCCAGCAACACCATGTGATTGACAGTGTCGAAAAAGACACCAAGGTCTAGTTACATGGGACAAAAACACCATTGACGTCAACATTACGAAGGATATAGCATTGAACTATTCACATCACTTTGTCCACAAAGAATGATGCAAAATTGTGAGCAAGCTCATCATCAGATGAGCAGGATGGTAACTTGCTGACAGCATTCCTGATTGCTTTCCCATACGTCCCTGCTGCGACAATTTTAGACTCATAGCACTCTGCGCCACAAATAGCATGTTGTAGAACCGGGTCATTGCATTGCAGAAAATGTTGTAGTGAACTGTAAGCCCAGTGATGAACTTATTATCAAAAATATCAGTTAGCAGATTGGAATCATCACTCGCGGGTAATAATGGTGACACATTGCACTTCATCAGCAGTAGTTCAGCAGCAGTAATTCAACAAATCATACTTTTCTGGTAGTCGAAATGATACGCACAACTTAGGTTTCAAGAATTCAGTATCACACAAGAACAGTTAACAAGTTGGTGCAATAATACCAAATGTTTCCGACAACAACAAGTGCAACAGTACTAAAACACATCCCCGTACACAGGGATTGAATATAAGTACACAACCAATAATTAATCCAATACTATATTCTTCATCCATCTTACAGAAACCACATAGAAGCAGCAACAGAGGGAGAGGACGATCTACACATCCCCCACAAAGTCCTGCACAATGCAGGACTGACCGTAGAAGAGCTCATCGGGGCCACACCCTGTCGGCTAGCCGTGACAGTAGAGAACGGGAAAGTCACGGAAGTCCGGCAGACAAACGAAGACCACCTCCTTCAGTAAAGGATAAGAATAAAGAGTTCCCCAAATCATCAACGATCTACACTAATTTTATAAAATTACCCATATAGGCCATATCATAAAACAAATCCCAACACTAATCAAAATACTACTATTTAACACTTCTACCAGTTCACAACCATGTGATCCTGGTTAGCATTGCTCAGGATCTCAAGGACAAAAAAACAAACCTGACACTGATCTCATGAAAGGACAAATCCCTGACCTTACATTCGCTAAAGCCACATGGTCAGACCCCAAAATTTCAGAGCCGACGCTAGCCCTGCATATCATAATATTAGATACCAAGGCTTGACATTACCATTCAAACCAACTTACCATATCAAGCAAGATGCAACCAAAATGCATTTGCCCTGACAATTTTAACTTGCCCCCACAAAAACGCAAAAACAATATTTTCTACCTCTCAACCAATTATTAGAAGCAGTATTAGTCCCATACAACATATCAAAGGAGGGAAATCACTCATCAAGTTCCAATCGTAAAATACCAATCATCCAGAGCCCCAAGGCAACATATATTAAACAATTACTGCAAAAACTTTGTCTGATAGGAGCAACAAATAACCATGAAAAGACACTTCAAAAACATCGCACATGATAATCATGAAACAAACATGGTATATTGTAATTACCACATGCAGCCACACCATCCAATGTTGGCACATCGCGGGAATCCCTTATCATCAAAATAGCTTCGTAGCCAACACATCTGCCAATCCTGCACTCTGTATTCTGTGATCCTGTGAACTATACAAATGTTAATTTTGATTACTTTGAATACTTGAATGTCAATGATGGGGACCAAGTGTAGAAGAAATGTTATGTACAGTACTTGTACACTATATGATGCTGTCAATCGCTTTCTACCGCACACCATTACCCCTTAACATTCGTGAAATCCCCCCAAATATTCACCAAGATGGGGAGGGGGGATCCACCCAAGGATAAAAACCTGGCACCGACCATGGTATCATCAGTCCAATGAAAAAAGTACAACCAGTCGTGGAATTATACATGTAGGCAACATTATTTATCATGAATCAACATACACGCAATTGCAGGGTTGGTTACATCATCAATAGAAAAACTACATCAACATTCATCGAGTGGGAGGATGATTAAGGTATCAAGAGACAATGAAAATGGTCAAGATACATACATGTAGACACGAAGGTACAACATACCATGTTATTCAATAAGAACAATGTGTATTTGCACAACAATGCCTGCATGATCAAACTCGCAGCAGCACTGACGCGCACACATACAGAAAACTAGTACAGATAGCAAACGAAACTCATTATGGTACCCGCTCACACAGAGCAAAGTAACAAGATATGTAATTTTGGTAAGGCACATGCAGTTTGCAATAAAAACTGGATTACCCGACCATTATCATATTTGCTCTGGGCAATCAAACAAATGTCATATCGAGCCCATGTCATGATACATCTGTGTACATGTTTAAAACTGAGAATGATGTTCCAATCATTAGTAAAGCAACACATGTGGTGGTGGCCACTTATTGACTTAATGTTAGTATTGGATTATTAATCCACAATTGAAAGGAAGAAAATGAACACTGTTAGTGAAAATTGAATTATACATTGACATTTCTAACACAGCCACTTAACTCGCACATCTACTGTATTATCCAATTGCAAGCCTAACACACAGCACTAGATCAGAAGTGACTTGCGCATTGCTAATCAGTTGGAACGACACTTACAAAAGATGGCCACACAGTAAATGTATATACCGTGGAAAATATTGATTATCTTCTGCTTCATATAATACATTTAAAAACAACAATTCTATATTAAATAAAGCAATCGTTAATAACCACACAGTATTAATAAAATATACATTAACGTAAAGTAATCATTCTATCGTTATCATATTT